>JANIJG010017746.1:0-47985 GCA_024611175.1 Megaceryle torquata | reverse complement strand
AAAAAAAAAAAAAAAAAAAAAAAAAAAAACAAAAAAAAAAAAAAAAAAAAAAAAAAAAAAAAAAAAAAAAAAAAAAAGACAGGAAAACCAAGATATTTAGTACTTTTCCTCTACAGTACAGCATTCACTTGTTTCCTTACAATATCCAATAGCTGACAACCAGATTTATTCATTGCTGCCTCTCTTCAGAGACTTTGAAGGACAAGAGAACTAATGCTCAGGGTTCAAAATGCTCTTCATAGATGGTTATCAACTGAAGGCAGATCATTTTCTTGCTTACATCAGTATAATCCTGGAGTTACTATAGTGATATAATAGAAGCATGCATAAATTCAATGTATGTGAAAAGATGTTTCAGGCCTGCATATAATTTGCCGACATTTTAGAATATACATTTCAAGCCACATTTTAGGGTCAACATTACTTTAGAGAAAAGCTTTTGTGTCTGCCATCAACTATCCCAAATTACATTAATTAGCTAAACTGTTGGAAGGTACATGTACATAGAATGCTGCATGCTTTTTCAAGAAAATATTTTTTTAAACATACTTAAATTTTTTTTCTTTATATAAAGTATTGCCTCAAAATTACTTGCTTTTCCAAGATCAGCCTGTTGGGCTCTATCTTTCTCTTACAAAATTCAAAAAAAAGGCAGGCAATAAATTCACCTACCGTGGGGTAATTAAACAGACAAAAATTTTGAAGGCTCTTTAAAAACCAGTTTTTATAAATTAAATAAGTAGTATTTTAGAAAATAAGTAATTTCAAAACTGTAGAGATTAATTTATAATTATATTTTTTTTTCCACTAACCCAAACACGGTAAAAATCAAAATTTGAGTAACTGTAAGCAGATTCTGACATCAGGGAGTGGCTAAAACGGATGGGAAGATTTTTTTATTGAAGAATTTAAACGAAGACAACAAAATACTGCATTGTGAGATGAAACAAACATGAAGACCTGCATTGAACAGGTTCACATAAGGTATCTAAATGTATTCTTTTACAAATACAACTATAATTTTTTTTTTTTTTTAATGGTTCATATAACTTTCACATATGACCACGCGGAAGACATTTTAGCCTTGTACATTGTACATCAGTCTTCCTGATCTAGGTTCTGACACCATTGTATACAAATGTATTCTAGTTTCTGAACAAAGGTGTCATTTCTCCACTTTGCAAAGCTTTTCATTTGTTTTACTTCTACAGAAGACATTCAGGGATCAAAATAAGAGAAAGAAATATCAATTGCTACCTACCTTTGACAAAAGCATCCTGTCTCAGAAATGCAATGCCAAATGCTAACAGTTTAAGCCACAAAAACATGGTTATTTCTGGAAATCAGGCGTATCCTTATGAAACAGCATGCGTCTCTCTCTGGAAAGCAAAATAAGTGTTATCTGTCTGCAAAAGAATTTCTCAGCAAAACTTGAACCAAAAAGGAGAATAACTAGGCATATACATTGCACTGTCGTCTTATCTGCAAAGGAGTTGCTTCCTCTGCTACCCCAAACTAACCACTCACAAACTTACTATGCAGTTTAGTGATGTCAGAGACAATTACTTCTTCAAAAAAAATTTCTTTCAGTTTCCAGGAAGTCAAGAGGGTTTTTCTTAAGTTGCTGCAGTGAAGCCCAGCTTCCTTAATTCAAACGAAATGGGTTATTTTCAGCCATTTTTTTTCTACTGAGGAGCTACACCAGACAACTTTTTTAAGGACTGGATTTCTCTCTCTCCATATTCACTTTTCATACATTCACCTTCTATACTGTGGATGCTTCTTGAGATTTCTGATGAGAGAAAGAGAAACCCAAAGTATCAGTCAACAAACCCCTTATACTGGCAACAAGACCTTCATAAAAACATGCATCCTCAAGTGAAGTGACCACTGATTAAACATAAACCTTTTAAACATGGGATATATTTCTGAATCTTTCCACAGGGATACAATTCTATGTTTGACAGTAATAGGCAACAAATGGATAGAAGCAGTCTAATCTTGTTTTCCATAATATTCAGTTTCTAATTAGAAGCAACTTTTGACCATTATAATGACAGAGGGTTATGGTTCCTTTCCTGCAGTTGATGCAAGATACTGCATGCACTGAGATAGTACTTAACAGCTTGATATCAAATGCCCCTTTTATAGTAGATTACAAAAGGAATAAATGTGAGGAATGATTCTCTTATTGGAGGCTTGAAAGGTTTTTATAAGAACCATCAGAATCATGGCAAAAGGCAGATAAAAAGGAAAAGATAATGTATTTGTGCTTATTATCCATATCATAAGTCCTTCAGGGTCTTCCTAAGCATCACACAGGAAAAAATTCCACAAATTCACATAAAAATTTACAGATTACCTGAGTGAATAAAATTCCCCATCAGATTAAACCCAGATTCTACACATCAAACTTTTATTCGTCTCATAAGAAAGGCCAAAATCTTAGCTTCCATTAAGCAGTATGTCTCTATACAAAGTGGCTGTAATAATAATTATATGGTAAACATGTTCAGAACAAAGCTGACATAGTGATTCCAGTTTTACACTCCAGAGACTCCAATATTGATATGTAACAACTTTATCATCCTGGAGTTGTTGCTAGTGGAATTTGGACCATAGCCATATGTTGTCTTCAGCAGTAACATCTTAGTCCTTGTTAGCCTAGACAAAACCAGGATAACAGAAGGGCTCAAGCATGCAATCTGATGAGTACATGATATCCTGGAGAGAAGTTCACATAAAGACTCTCAACAAGAACCAGGCTCTGTTTCCACCTGATCTTCCCCAGCAGTTTTGTACAACCTCCACTCAACTTTTCAAGCTGTGTCCCCAAGACAAATTCATGCACAATGAACCTTTTTTTTTTTTGGCTTTTTAGCCTCCAAAGAACTTAAATACTGAAACACGTTATATATATTATTTATTGATAACATCACATACTCTAGTCATCATACCACTTCGGTATGATACTATAATACTTAAATTTAACAGTTGAGAAACCATAAACTATCAACTGTTAAAATTAATGACCAAAGTTACAAATAAAACTTACTGAGGATTCAGAGACTCAAGCCATACATTGTAAATCTCAGTCAAGTGCTAAGGAAAAAAAGTATCTCTGAGAGCAAATTACTTCAGTGCCCATTTTTTGGCAATGAACCATTGCTCTGTAACTAAGAGAGAACACCTTCACAGAAATTACATAGTGTCTTTGATTTTAGATTAGTCTCAGATGTTTTAATATTCCATCTGCTTGCAGTGCATTTGAAATACAAATCTCAGTAGTTTGTCTGGTTGACATTTGTCTATATGGGCAACTGAGGAAGAAATAAAGGATATCATGGTACTAAAACAATGGCTTTTTAAAGACTAATTAAGAACTCAGTACTTCTACCAAGAGATGCTTTGTAAATTTTAGGCACTGAGTCCTCAAAACAGCTGCGGACCTGGCCTAAGAAGGAGGAAGGAAATGTGTGACAAAAAGCAAACTCTCTCAAGATTTGTCCCCTTATAATAAGCCTTTGAAAGCAGGTAATTTTCACCTACATATACAAAGCTAGGAGCTACACAAAAGATTAAGCAAAATCATACAATCAGCCAAGGAGAATAGGTAAACTCTATTTTACCTATTTCATTAGGTAAAATTAGCATTTTCATTAGTCAGAAAAATCTAAATGTTGCAGGATATAAAGCTGTATGCATTGGAGGACTTCAGAACTGACAGAGCAGCCCCAGCTCTACTGATTAACAAAGGAGGGCAGTTTAGTTCCTCTCAGCCACAGGGAAGGTCAGGAAAGGGTTGTTGTAGAATTTTTGAGTGGAAAATATGGTCCACAAAAGCAGTTGCTTCAGAAAAATAAAGAGAAGGTGGTTTGAACAGGAAACCCCTACAGCTCTTCTGTTTAACTCTCCTTTCAATGAGAGATTGCTTGGTCTTGCTGGCTAAGATCACTGCGCTGTGAGCAAGACAAAGAACAAACTACAAACTGAGGAAATTTCAGTTCTAGTGTGGTTCAGAACTGTGCTGAATGCAATAATATGAAGATGCTATAGTGGGATTTTATACTCATCATTTTATCTTAAGCCCTGTATCACATGGGTTCAATCCACAGCTCTCTAAAAAGTAATAAATTATGGCTACAACAATATACTTAAACCCTATGTAATGCTTCCTATATATGGCTCATCAGAATTAATCAAAATTGTGTTTAAGCCTACTGGAACACATGAAGTCTTTTCCCAAACATAAACTGCAGTTTTCTTCCCAAGGATAAACCTAAACCCCCACTTTGGGGGAAGTGGGAGTGAATTAATTTGCTCTACTTGCAGATTAAGCATTGGGCTATTAAAATAAATAACTTCTCAGGACATAACCTTAATTTTTAATGAGCCAAATAATTAAATAATTATGAAACTATAGGGGTACACTTGCCTGGCACTGTAGAGAATCAAAGCCAGGACCATTAATTTGTACTATCAAGGATTCATAAAATTATAATAAAAAACATGCAGATGCTTAAGTTACCTACCTCTTTCGAAGTATCTTTCTTTTAAGATATGAAAAAAAGCTAAAATACCCAAAATAATGAAACAAGCAAAAACCCTGTAAGAAGCAAATCTTTCCTTGTCTGATTCACCTGTCTTGCAATACAGTAGATTTGTTAATTTACCATAAATGTCTCTCTATTCTGTGCAGTTGAACATCAGCTCAGAGAGCAATTATAAAAAAATTGTGATAAAATTCTAAAAATATGAAGTGAAAATAACAATCAGTTTTCTTTTCAATGTACATCTGAAGCCTTTGGAAAAGATTACAAATACATGCCTCCTGTTTGATACCAAGAATTTAAATAGAGCCCTTGAGATACAGAGAAAAGAAAGGGAATGCAAAGTAGAAAGAAAGCAATATGTCCTTCCTCCAGATGGATTGCAAAAATTATAAATCAATTCACATTTTATATAAAAATACATTGAAATAATCATAATAAATTAATTTGATTAATTCCGTACTAATTAATTTAGTGGTTTATGACATAAATGCTTGTTATATGAGACTAATTATGCCATTTGAAAATATTTCTCTGCTGAAGCTACCATATATTTGCAGATAAATTAACCACCCCAGATACAGTCCAAACCTTTAAAAAAATAAATTGGAAAGGCAAACAACAAATAAAACAAACTCACAAGAAATAACAGAAACATAAACCAAGTTACATTTAAAAAACAGATAATATTTTACAGGAATATATGTAGGCTATATTCAGCTTCAACACCTAAAACACACCACAACTGGATTTGATTGAGAGTCACCCAAAAAATGTTTGGCTCTACTGTGAGACTGCAATTAAGTCTCAAAGAAACATAAAATTAGATTCTGTATATTCAGATACTCTATCCTTGCAATCAATTTGTGAAACAGATGATGTAATGTGGGAGAAAAAACCCTAAATTATCCTATGGAAAGATGCAATGAAAATTCCCTCTGTTTTTGATCTGCATTGATTTACATATGACCTAGATATCCCACATGAGAATAATAATTGTTGAATAAGAGGGTTATCATAAAGATGTTATCAAGTCATTACCAATTCTCTTTCTCTCACACTTCTGTAGCCTTGGCTAGGTTTAATAAACACAGCATTTGATACAAGCCCTTGAACCAATAATGCCCTTCTGGCAGGGAGGTATTTCCCTTCTAACCACATATCTACTGTTCTTGGCAGAGACTTTAGATGGAAAGAGGAGTCAGTATAGCTGGACCTTTCAGTACAGCACTAAACTGTTTCCTTAAATGGGTGGACAACTGTTTCTGCTTCTAGGACTGAGTCTTAGCCCTAGTCTTAGTCACTTGTCTCCCTGGTTAAGCCAGGAGGAAGGTCTGGTTCTCTCACTGAGCCTGCTGATGAGCCTGCAGCATCGGAGCAAAGAGTTGTGAGACTCAAAACATTACAAACACCCATCCTCCTGAACAATCTCTCACAAGATATCAGGCAAGAATGCTGTAGTTACACAGTGACTGATCCCAAACAATCTCAGAGCTTGCTGAGAGATCTCTAATAGCCTCCACAGTCACTGCCAACTTCCTCTCTACCAGGAGGTGTTTCCGTAGGTCTGTTTTGTAAGTTGTGCTGCACAAAGGCATCAGATCACAGAATGCACTGGGCACAGTGTGATCCTCAAACACTACTACACAAAGCATTTCACATTTTTTACTTCTGAAGGCATTGTTACTTAGTGGTGTTTCTGCCTGGCCGGGTCTTATCACACTGTGTAGGCAAACGCAGAGGAAGAGAAAATTCAACTGAACACGCTTGAATCTGTGGTTAGGCAGATTTCCTTTCCCAGAGTATTTAATCAGCTTTCAAACAGAACCAAATGGACAGCTTGGGCTATACCTGTTCATGCAGGAGCTCACAGGAAATTAAATCACCCATGAAGGCAACTGTATTAAAGTGGGAAAGCTGCAAAGAGGGGCCACAGTATTTTTAATACATCTAAGAAGGGGGAAGGATGAGAAAGACTAGAAAGTATAAAGGTACTCATGTAGGCCAGAAAAACATAAGCACTTCTCCATAGTTCTCTGCTCTATAGTATCTTTACTACAAGGTGTTTCAGGCTGTGTGGCAACTTGCTCTTATCAGTACAGACTCCTGCCTTATCTCCCCCCTCCAAGTAACACTGATGTCTGTATGAGAGAGAGGGAGGGAGGGACCATGACCTCTATGCCCCAGAAAAACACCATCATATGCTAATGTAGCTAAAAAATCTCTTGCTATTCTTTGTGAAAAAGCCAAGGAGCTTGTTTCTATTCCAGTGAAGGGTAAAGAACAGCCATAAACCCCACCACTATTTACCTTAGAGGCAGGGAGAGAACAAACACTTTATCCATGCAAGTGGATCTGAATTCACCTCTTCCACTTCACAGTGTTCCTAAAACTGTTCCCTGTATCTGCCTGGTACTGCAGAGCTGGGAGGAAACAGACTGGAAATCCAGAGGGAAGGCAACAGTAGCAGTAACTGGCATGAACAGCATTTTCACACAGCCACAAGCCAAATAAATTTATGACAGAGGCTGGATTGCTGTAGGTTGCCCCAAAAAGTTTGGGCCACCCTCTACTTGCCATCAGGTATGAAATGACAGCCATGCTTATCCTCCACGTTAACACCTACAGGCCCTGTGTCATCCAAAAGCTATCATTCCTAGTGCTTACTGTGTTCAGTGCCATAGGAACTGTGACTGAAAGTTGACAATGAAACCTCATTGGTTTTGTTCTCTCTTCAAAGAATTTCACACTGCTTGGTTTTCCCCTGTTCATTTCCATAAGATGTTAGCCAAATAATGATGGAGCATTCATCTTCCTCAATCAACACAACTTCCTTGTCCAGATTTTCAGTCAGTATGGTCTCATTTTGATATTCATCACAAAGAATTTTAACTGAGTTAAATTTAACTTTTTTTTTTTTTCTTTTAATTCAGAAAATTGTGTTCTCCACAGGTGCCTGGTGCTGTTTTGTGTTAATGTGTTTAGAAAACACTGTTTACATTAGTATTCTCAAGAAATGTATACTTGGGAATCCACCCTTGTTTTCTTTTTGTCCAGAGACTTTGAAAGAAATAAGTACAAAGCATAAAATGCTTTGAAAATAGATTTTTTTTAAATTAAATTCTTTACATACTCCATACATTGCTTGGATTTAAAGTTAGGCAGACTTTCTTTGTTTTGCATACTTTTCTGTGCATGGAACTCAGCTCATATGGATCAGCTGTTACAATGATATTCAACATTGCTGCACATCAGAATTAAGCAGTTACAGAGAACCTGAAAACACACACCTTAGCAAACACTAATGAACACAGGATAAATTCATCCCAAGGGCAATACTGTTTAAATCAAGGGAGCTGCGTCATAATGCATTTCATCACGGAAAATTAATTTGACAACCTTACTGTGAAAACACTGTCTGTGATAGAGAATACATGTTATAATACTCTTAATTTTTTTGTAGACTATTTTCTTAAGAATCTATTTTGCACATATTTTTTCAGTCTTGTTTGCAATTGCCAAGAACTATTTCTTGAAGAAAGAAAACATTTTTATTTAATATGTCATATTGGATCAAATTATTTTAAGGTCAAGAGTAAACAATACAGCTCTTTTTGCAGGCGTACTGCTATGCTGCTATCACCCCTCAGGCAATGATGATTTGACATCTTCACTTCATATGTTGCCTGCATGATCTATGCTGTACCTGCTCAGGACAGAGATCATATTTTGGTATCCCTGAGGCACTATTCACAATCTGTCCCAAAATGAGCAATAAGTGTATGATAAGCTCTCAGAAGTGCCACTTACTTTTTGCTTACACATAAAATCATTCCAGGATAACACTAGGCACAGTTATTGTGGAATGGATATTCTTGAATAGCTCTGTTAAACATGCCCCTTTAGAATTTGCTGCCCTTAGTGGCAGCATAAGCACTGAGTCAGATTTGTGCTGAACATCTGCTCCTCCTCCTGGTTTTGAATGAGTGTTGGATGCTGAGAAAATCTCAGGATTTAGCTTTGTATATAACATTCAAAATATGTACAATGAATGACTTTGTTTCACATTATGAAACGTCAAATAAACATTTTTACACAAAGTGGCTTTTCTTCGTATCCTTCCATCATCCAGTTTGATATGGAAAATGAAAAGGAGGGACAAGATTTATTTGAATATTTGCTACCCATAGGCACTCACTGTTGAGCACTCATTCAGAAGAGCCCTTCAAGAATGGGAGATTTTTCCTTCTTTTAGTCAGATTCTCCTTTTTTTCCCCCGGTTTCACTTCTCCTAATACTAACCTCTGGTTTCATATAGACACTCGTATGCCTTTGTCTCAGCAAATGAACAACACAGCTTTTTTCAGTGCTCTGAATGCCAGTCACAGATTACATTGAAACTCTCCTGAGTATTGCAGTTGGAGGTACTAAACAAGCTCCCTTGGTGCCAGATCTGCTCTATTATCTTCACCAAATCCACCCTGCCTTTAGCAAAATTATTACTTGCTTGCTTATTGTTCCCTGTTAATCTGTGTCCGCTATTTAATGTTCCCAAATTATATATGACTATAGGACAGTCTGCAGGAAATGCTGTCTTACCTGCACCATATAGAAAGTCATAATTGTGCCATATTTGCAGAAGGCAAGTGACAGAACATGAGCCAAAGAAATAGTAACATCAGCCAACACAAAAGAGTCCTTGCAGAAAAATAAGAAAAGGGCTATAGAAATGATCTTTCCCAAAGTATTTCCATTCTGGTTTCAAAATAGCACTCACATACTTCATTGCAGTTCACTGGATATCGCTTTATCTCTTGGATGTTGTTTCCTGTGTGCTCTGTAGCATACTTAAACACATGTCTATTTATTCTGAAGTTAGTGCTTGAAATAACCACACAGGGTGGTGATTTTTAATTTTTGACTTTTTAAAGCACAACTTTAGCTGAAGCAAGTCAGGACCAATGTCAGGGTAGGCTACTGAGCCTGTGGTTTAGGCAATCTTTTCACAATGTGATACTTCTGAGCTAACAGCTGGTTACTCTGTGTTGTAAATGAGCAGATCAACTTACTGTCATCTAGTCCTCTGTCCAATTTTCAGTTTTTCCCAAGTAGGTATCTTCTGTGACGTTAACTTTTGTATAATTTGCACTGTGTTCTGCTTCCCAGCTAGGATGCCAGATTCATTGTCATACACTATTAGCTGTGGTCTGCAAGTCCTCCCAGTGTTTTGCTATCTGTCTGATGACAGTGCTTTTATCCAGGAGTATTTGTGTTCATTTTTTCCAATAAGATAAAGGACCAAATTCTTTCTTGACATCCAAGCTATGATTAATTTTTGGATACATTCCCACAGTTGACTGCAGTCATTATGGCACAGAAGCACAAAACTGCCTTTGAGCAAAGTATTTACAAGCATAAACCACAGATATTTACCTAGAATGTTGGTCTGCTTACAGTGAAGCTGTTGGTCATCTTCTGATAGCCCATCTCTTACCGTTCTCCACATTTTGACATTATTTTTCTCTCTGGGGCTGTCCAAATGGGTTATATAGATGTCTCTAAACACAAGCATGTGGCAGGAATTACTTCTTCCTCAGTGGCTTGTCAAGAAACTACTGCTATAAAGCTAGAAGAGTCCAGAAGATTTCTGTAACCTTAACTCAAATATCCATCTTTGAATTTGAAAGCATTAGGAAGCCAGACTGGTCCCACAGACTTACCTTGCACATCAAGGTCTATGTCATATCTTCCTCCCTCAGTTTCTTTCTCTGTAAGATCTTCAATTTATGTTTCACATACAACCACAGTAAGTGTTAAAATGTAACAAGTTCATAATTCTGATGCTCAGAAAAAGTCCGTCTAAAGTTACACTGATTGTCTTTGTTTATTCTCACACTATAAAACTAACAAACTCTTTAAAAGAAAAAAAAGAGTTATCAAAACTGGAATAAGACATTGACAAATAGCTCACTATCAGCAGAGAGAAACTTTTCTGTAACATAAAAAGATTTATGTAACATTGAAAATCCAATCTAGCTACATCCTAGGATATACACTTTTGAAAAATTTTTTTTAAGTATTGTCTCAGAAAACTTTTGTATTCAGTCTTGTGAAAGTCCATGTACCTGACTTATTTACTTCTTTAGTAGAAGTACTAAAACAAATCAGATATTGCCGCCCATCTTCATTGATTAGCATGAGTCTGTGTTAAAAAACAATTCACAATACAGGTTAAAAATGTGTGAGGCAGATGTAAAACAATAAGTGAGATACATTGCCAAACTTACCAAACTATCAGCATTCTTACTTTCTCTTTTTTTCTACCTCCATAGTGATTTTATCCTTTCTTTAATCAAGAATGTTATTTGTTCTGGGACATAGAAAACACTGCAGATAAAAATTACAACACAAGAGAAAAATTGAAGACAACACTAGATTACTCAGGAAAAATTAGATCTGCAGTCAGGATCTAAAAATTTAAGGTGGTCTGGCAAAAGTTCAGTGAAAATCATCCTACTTGGGTAGTTTGGTATTTAGTCTGAATGAGAAGTGCAGAAGGTAAATCTGAGCAAAAAGTGAGAGACTCAATTAAGCATTTAAATTTCATTAAAAGGATTAAAATTAGTATTATATAAAGTCATTTATTCAATTTCAAATGCTTCTCTATCACTTCCTGTTAATGGACAAAATGAAAGTCAGCTCGCAGAGGTGCAGAAGTATTGGAAATACATACTTTTAAAGTAACAGCCAGGTAAAGAGTAGGCTCTTGTGTAAGACACAAATTGTGGCAGAGAGCCAAATAAATACTTGAGTGATTTAAAGACATGTAAGAGAAAAGACAGGACTGGAAAATTAAACACTCTGAAATAAGAAGGCTTGTTTCATTATTTTTGTTTTATAGTTTATTTCTATTTCACTGTAGGATATTTTGTAATAAACACTCAAAGACATTTAGCACTAATTGGTTATTTTAACTGGGTCAGAAAAACTAAGGAACATATTGCTGGGACCTTATAAACAAATACAATATGTTTACTGCCTACAATGAAATGGAATAGCCAAAAGAGATTGGTGGAAGAGGGTGGAAAGCTTGCAAACTATCATGCTGAAACAACCCATGCTGCAGCCTAATATTGCCATAGTTTCTTCAGTTTGTTTTAAAAAGTGATAAAGTGTTAGCAATATAAACAGGCATACCAAGAATAGCTCATTTTTCCCAGATCAAGTTCAGGCTGACATACTAACTGAAGTAATGTGCTCTCGCCCCTCCCAAGATAAGCATAAAATATTTGCACATCCTCTTTCTGCCTTATAGCAAATGTTATTTCCTATGCTTAGTAAGTTGGGAAATATCACAGAAGGTGAAACTCCATGCAACAATTATTTAGCAAGAGGCTCTGTCTGTCATCTTCTCATAAGAAGATCCGCTTTATAGTTTATGAAATTCTGGGTTTGAGAGTAATTATTTAAAATTGGGTTTTATGCAAAACAAGAAAAACTTTGTAGCTAAACACTGCCAGTTTCTAAAGAACAGTCAGTCTATCAAGTCTGTAAAATGATAAACAAAAATTAAGGTTTTTTCTTCAAACAAAGGTATACTGAGAAAGATATAAACCTCATTTCAGTTTGACATTACAGCTTTAAGTTTGCTGATGTTCAGCCAGTTGCCCCACACTGATCAATGGAGACACATTCTGAAAGGGTGAAGTTTCTGTCAGGTTTTACCCCCATATAGAGCACACTGTCATTTTAGATGGAAGATACTAATCACTACAGGAAAATACAAATTCACAAAGAAGTTTTTCTAAGAAAAGCAATTAATCTGTTCATTTTCCTTTCCTCCTTCTGCTGTAAATAGGAACATGACTTAAAGACAAGATGATGATCATAAGCAAAATAAGACCAGCTTGCCCTCCACTGTCTCCAATCCAGAAAATTCTCTGTGCTACTCCTTACCCTTGGAAACTTCCTTTCTCCAAGTTTTCCACATTACCCTGAAAAAATAGCTACAGATGACTAAATTTTCTCACTGCTGTTCACAGATAGCTTGCCTTCTTAAATCATAAACTTTTAAGGTCAGACTTACACTTCCTTCTCACTGGAAGTAATAACTTTTGCATACTAATAAAACGTGGAGACAGTGAGCATGCCAAATATCAGTCCCAAGGAAACCAAGCTCCAGCCAAACACTCGACTTTAGGGAATTTGGGGCAAGGCAGGGAGTTCAGTCTTCGTTCCATTTTGTTTTCATGAGGAGCACAAGCAGGGTGAGAAAAGAGAAGTTCCAAAACGAGGTGGGAAGAGCTTTTCTTATATATTATATGTTTATAAATACATAAAGGGTGAGTGTCAGAAGGATGGAGCCGGGCTCTTCTTGGTGATGCCTGATGACAGGACAAAGGGCAATGGATGGAAGCTGAGGCATAGGAAGTTCCATGTAAACATGAGGAGAAACTTTTTCATGGTGAGGGTGACAGAGCACTGGAGCAGGCTGCCCAGGGGGGTTGTGGAGTCTCCCTCTCTGGAGATAGTCAAAACTCACCTGGACATGTTCCTGTGTGATCTGGTATAGGTGATCCTGCTCTGGCAGGGGGGTTGGACTGGATGATCTTTTGAGGTCCCTCCCGGCCCCTGACATTCTGTGATTCTTTTCTGTTTCTGCAATGGCTCTTCTCTGCTCCAAGGGGTAAAAGGAAGTAGAAAAAGTGTATTTGAGAAAGTTTGGTTTTGTTATATATATAATTATATGTCCCAGCTCAGTTTTGGAAAGCTGAGCAGGCTGAAAATGCACATATTTTCTTTGTACAACCATCCAACCATGTGAATGCTCTGGAGACCATACATCTTTACTTATTTACCTATTTTGCTGCTGACACAACATTTTATACTGTGTTTATCAGTAGTTTACGCATTGGAAGTAAGTTTCATTTAACTTCAACATTAGGTACATTTAATACTTTTATTGCCAGATACACCAGGAACGATCAGTGGCAGTGTTGTCAAGACTGTCAGGTTAAGACTACTAGGCCTCCAAAAAAACTTTTACTCAAGTTGATATAACTGAAAAACAATAAAAATTCCTCATTGCTGCATTCTGCTTTTGCTTGGCCTGCAAAGTGATGCTGTTCTCAGCTTTCCAAGTTGGTTTCACTTTCTGGTTCCTGTATGATAATTACCAAGTCCCGGCAATGGGGCAGAGCTACAAAATTCATAACTGAGGGCCAGATATAAAATTCTTTTCAGGCTAAGTGAAATCTAAGCTACACCAGTGAATCCACAATTTTTCTCATGTTGTCTCTGGGAGATCTCTTTGAAGAGACTTTCTGGAGATTCATCTAAGGCATTTTGGTGCAGCCCACTGCTTTGTCACTGAAGTTAAGAAATACTCTGGGAGCTGAAAAGAACACCAGCCCCCCACACACCAACCTCAATTTAACATATTGAAATCTTTTATGTCAGTACATGCCTCTAACCTTTGGATTAAAACACTGGTCCTTTGGACACAATCTAATTAATATCTCTGATTTCATTTTGTACATCAGAGTGACCAGGCTCCTTGTCACCAGTGTACCTGGTGTCAGCACTTTCTTACTGAAAGTAGAAAAGTGACAGATAGGTACTACCCAAATTCTCATCTAAGGACTACTTTAAAGATTCAGCAAAACTTTTTAGTGAGTTGCCTCAGGTTCTTCTAAATTCATAAACTGGTTTCTTAGCTCTTGTCATGATACATTGGATTATTTGTAGTTTGCACTGAATGAAAGCATACATGACACTGATTCCCAAGTCCTGCAGGACCAACGAACCCTGCTCTGGGGCAGTCGAGAGGTTGCGGAAGTGTGCAGAAATTTGAAGTTCTGTCTAGTTCAAGTGCTGAGAGCACATCTCTCGTTCTGCATGGCCCCTGGCTGCTTGTTCAGCTTGTTGGTGTCTTCCAGTTGACAAGACAGGACTTGAATATGTTATATGGGACAAAATGGTCCATTAGATAGCCTTCCCTAATACTATTTTTCAGCAGCACATTCGATGGAAGACATACTATTTTACTATGTCATCTGTATCCTAAGCTGGGCACAAGGACTGACAGAGTCTTTCTTTTTTTCATCAGTGGCTGCTAACAATAATGCTTTTCAGGGAAATGCATACTTTGATTATTCAAGCTCCATGCAGTATACATGTTCTGGACAAACAATGCAAGTGTGTGTTGGAAGGAATGTGTGCAAAAAGTAGATCATGAAGCAATAAGTGATGATCACTCACTGCATTGCAGATGAAAGCAAGATGCTCCTAATCATCTCAGCAGAGAAAGCATGAATGCTGGTACAACCTGCTTCACTATTTCCCATCTACATGTCAGGTTGCTGCACTCTACACTTGGCTCTGCAGGATTTGGGGAGTCCTAATCAGTCCAAAGGGGCAATGATACACAGGATTCTTAATCTGTGTGTAGCTGTATATGGAAATTTGTACATGAGTATGTACACATGTATGAAGTTGCAAACTAGTTGTCATTTTTTGCAGGAAGTGTTATCGGGCTAAGAGGATCCTTTACATATTCCATGGTTACGTAACATGGAACATGTTTTGTGTTCCATGTTACACAAAAACCTTTGGTCATATATTTGTTTTAAGCAACTCATACTGCTCAGGTCAGCAAGGATAATGTTTACAATTGCTGCTAAAATTAATGTTGATATAATTTAAAAGGTCACTTCTTGGAAGCCTTAAGCTCTAAGAACCTGAGAAAATACATATCTAGCAAGAGACCTGGTAACTTAAATTTTTAGTTTGACCTTGAATTACTGGAAAATAATTTAAAACATTCTAGATTTATGATTCTCCTTCCTGAAGACTCTAACTTTCAAAATGAGGCTGAACTTCAAGAAGCAAGTTCACTTCTGGTTTTCTTAACAATGGTGTCCTTGGGCTGCAGGAATCTTGTAACAATGTAACATAAGCCAGACAAGCTTTCAAGTAATCTATGTGCTCCTTTAATTATCTTATAGCCAAAGGCTTTAAATCCAAGATCCTTATGTCCACAACTTCACAGAGACACTGAGCAAAAATTCTAGCTCTTATTAAGAAGCTTTCTTGAAATTATTATTTTTTTTCTCCCTATACAAAAGTACCTTTTCTGTTTCCAGATTTGCAGCCTGTAAAACCTTTCCATTATTGCACACCAGAATTTGAAAAATTATATCAAACAAAATAGCCATTCTTAGCTACAGAAAGAAATTCAGAGGTAAATGCTTTTAAAATATATGTCCTTGCTCCTACTTAATATGTAAAATACACTTCTTGTCCTACAATCAAAATAATCTGCTAGAATAGGATTTCACTATAGAAAACTATTCACTTCTCATCTTAAGCTGATAGTGACAAACATTAATCATTTCATCTATTTAGGGATCAGGACAAAAACCTACCTATATGCTACCACATGGTTTTCTGTTACAGTGTTTTGCCACTCTTATTTATCTTGTTTATAAATATATAGGGAATTGGAGCACATGATGAAGAAACAGAGAATGATAAAACTAAGTTTACCAGCCTGAAAGGGAATATTATTGCTGTTTTCAACTAGCTGGTGTATGGTAACAGAGAAGACAGAGTCAGATCCATCTCATAGGTGCAAAAAGAAAGGATGAGGAACAATAGGCACCAATTGCATCAAGCAAAATTATGAGTCTATATGAAGAGTCAAAATTTCACAAAGACAGTCATCCAGTTGAATGAGCTGCTCAGAGCAGCTGTGGACCATCAATCCTCAGAGTCAAAAACCTCTTTGGAAAAGGGGTACAGACTTGGTTCCTGAAAGTTGGTGGGGGTTTTTATGACGGATTGGGTTTTTTTTTGTTTGCAACAGCTTCAAAAATTGAAAGATTTTTTTTTCAGTTACTTTTCCTTTCTTTGTTTCCAGGAGTAACTATTAAAACCTCCAATTTAATTATTTTTTTTCTTCAAAGGATTCCTAGGAATAAATTTCAAAATATCAGAGGTTCCCTTTCTTATTTGGGTCCACGGACTGACCATAAGAAAAATGTATTGAGGCATTAGATGTATTTGTTTGAAATACTTGATATTGAAATTCAAACGGTTCTTCAAGCAGAATTCCTAACAAGAAAGATTTGTGACAGGGAGTCTACAAGATTTACTTTGAAGAAAAAATGTGTGTTTAAGAGACCCACAAACCTTCAAAAGAACACCTCCTTCAAAAAGCCCCACCTCACAGCTATAAGGGGTTTTCAGAACTTAATGTATTTACATAAAGTGGAAAGACTTGCAAACTGTACAAGGCAATTACTGGAAACAGTGGTGTAGTATTGAACAAAATGGTCCTGATTTTCCTTGTTTTTTTTCAAAGAAATCCATTATTTCTTTCATCTACACTAAGACTATAGGCCAAATCCTGTAGTCTTTACTTTAAAAAAGTCATTTTACTGACCTCCTGCTGGTCTCCGGTACAAAGAAAATGAAAACTCCAATGAGGTGAAGGACAGAAAGAAAAGGAACTTGAAAATACAGTCCATATGGAAAGAAAAACTCTATTTAAAATATATGTAATAAACACTAGAGATCTATTACAGTATATTCAAACAGCTTTTGCTGACATTTATATAACTATTTGTATTTGTTTATACAGACACATCTATGCACACGTATATACACACACTTCGTTCTATATATAGCTATCCAGGTTGGCAAACCTACCCCTTCTTATTTTTAGTCATAATACATTGACATCTATATACCCTTTGGTATCATTAGATAACAGTTCCATGAGATAGTGCTCTATAGTCTCTTATTGCTGCATATTTCAAATCAAATTTGTGAACATATTAAAACTACATTTTGGAAAGAGAAGGGTAGAAAAGATAAAAGTTACAGATAAACAATACTGCCTAGTTAGGCAATTCGAAGTGATCATTGCATTTGGTTTTCTTTTAAATTTTTTTTTTTTCCCTTTCTGGTTTATGCATAAATACTTTTGCCTTCTGGATTCCACCTTTATGCTTCCCCTTATCTCTCTAATTAGCCCTAAGATGCTGCAGGAAAATGGGAGAGATTTTAAAATTATTTTTGCAGCACAGAGTAGGACTAGCAGAACTTTTCATCAATATGGGTGTGCACATGCACACATGAGCACATACACACAACAACCACCGTTCTGCCACCAAGGTTTTTTCCTGATCCATAACTGCCAGTAAGGACTGGAAAAAAAATTCCCACTACTGTAAACATATTAGTATCATTCTGTCTACGTGCAATAATATACTTTAATCTAGTAATGCTTTCCAGTGTGGCGAGAACACCTAAAAAGTAAGATACGGTTACCCGATAACTGCATTTATTTTCATTCACCTCCTCTAGTAACTTGGAATTTTTAATTAAAAATGTGATTCATATTTGAAACTATCTTAAGTAATTGCAAAAATAGTAACTTTCAATCAGTTCTTATGAAATCAATTATTCTAACTGAATGCTTTATACTGTTTTAAACTAAGTTGCATATTTGAAGAGCAAAATTATGGGAATCCATTTTTCTATACATCATGCCCAGCATACAAATGCTATGAAAAAAACCCAAGGTTCTGTACTGGCAAATAACTACACAGCTGACTAGAAGATTACAGACAAAAGTATCTCCTAATTGTTCTCTGCTTAATTAATAAGTTATGAAATAACTCTGAAATTACTTAACTTCCTGTGGATACTTGGATGGTGAATTCTGAGCATAGTTATGAATCAGTAACTGAATCCAGCTTTCTTTTAATATCTAGAGTTTATAGATTTACACACACAGCTATAACTGAAAGGACCTTACAGAACTGTACATGAAATTTGTTTGGAACACCCTACAGCTTTTTTTTTGGTTTTTTTCTTTTCTGAAAACCCTGTCTATAATTTACATCATTATTTACAATTTTTTGCCTTAAACTTCTATTTGCTCTTTTGATTTCTGGATACATAAATGTAGATATTTTCTTCCTATCTGATACAATGTTTTGGAGATTATTAGTTTCAGTTTATCTTTGTTTCCAAAAAAATTAAGAAAATATTTCTGATATTGTTATTTTATTAATAATGATACCATGGATTATAATAAAAATACAGCAGACAAACTTCAGGATATCATGAACTATGCAGTAGAAAAGAAAAAGGCTTTCAGAACTAAGCCCTTAATCCTGGAATATGATTTAAAATAACAACCCAATACAATAATCAGATTGTAGGGAGAGGGAAAGATAGGTAAACAAAATCAGTACCAATCACTGATTAGAGACCTAGTCACACTCTGTACAGAAACTATTACAAATTCTTTCCATTTTTATGGCATTTCACTAGAAAACAAACAACAAAAAATACCATCTCTGGAATAAATAGTCCACGAAGAAGAAATTTTTTACTTCTAATTGCAAAAGTGAAGTTAAGGTTTTCATTTATGCCACTCAAGTGACCCCGACTGCCTTTTTCCCCTGCTAGTTGTTTGATTCTTATAGGAATCTGAAATCTTTCTGCTTTGAAACATTTCTTTTTTTTTAATGAGAGGGTTTCCTCCAGTCTACTGTCACTCACCTTATACTAAAACTCTGAGCATTAGGAGACTGTGTCATCACTGCAGTAAATGCAACAAAATCTTCCAGACATTTCCCAATACTTAGACTTCCCTTTGCTCAAACTTTGAAGTCTGCTACTTTAAGGTTTCTTTGCAGAGGTTGTGATTTAGTAACATTACTGAAAACCATAGGCCTGGAAACATTTAACCAAGCTCTTGGTGATGTCATAGGAAGAAATACAGCCTCTCAGACCTCTTAATTTTCCCACGTGGATATTACTGCAAGCTAGAGAACACTAGCTCCAGGAAACATTTAGAGACTAGATGTATGCAGCAGTTTTCTTATTTTATGTCACTTGAACAAATGCTAGAAAAGAAACTTCGCTCCTTAAAGTAATATAGGTGCACTGCTTGTTCCCCACTGCTGCCTGCAGCTGTTAGACCTGAAAGACATTACGCAGTACAGGAAAGGACTGAGTCATCCCTGCCTCATCTCTAGGCTAGGACACAGATGGGCTGTCTGTAGACTTTGTGGTAGAGGTCCTGTCATGCCATAGCACCTATAGTTCTTGACTTTGGGGAATGAGGACACCTCTTTGTTGCACCACTAATCTGGTCCTTCAGAGCTCAAGCAAGGTGCTTGTAGATGAGGAACTAAAGCATCTTTATCCTCAGATACTAGTAGGATTCAATGTGGTCAGAACATGTTCCTGCAGAGAACTCTGAAAATTATAAAAATTATATTAGAAAACTGACCTGAAAAATAAACATAGATTTTTGACAAGGGAGATTGTTAAGATGTTTTTCAGATTTGTTAGTCCAATAACAGCACAACATACATCTGGCCACAGGCATAAGCATATTTTCACACAAACCTTTAGTTTGCTGGTAGCAAGTCTATCAGATACTGTCTAGGGAGGGGGAAGGTTCCCATAACCAAGTCACCCCTTTATATTTTTAATCTGCAAACTTCAAAACACACACAAAAAAATTGTATAGAGGAAGTCAAAGTTACTGTAAATTCTCAGGTTTCTGAACATCTTACCACCAGGTCCCCTCCCACCCTTTAATTCACATACCTATTGACACAACTTCAGAGCCTTGTAATTTCTTTAGTATCATCACTGCTGTAATAACAAGCTTTTCACATACTGCAGAACTGCAAAAACAGAGGGTCAGAAGACACTGACGTCAGAGTACAATGAGAGGAGGTAGTTTATACTGTGAAATTACAGGGAAATTATACCTGTAATACTTCAAAGCAGTCCCTAGTGTAGTAACATATAATCCTGTTTGTTTTTTTTTTTTTTTCCTGGAGTATATAGTACACAGTATGTGCATTATGAAAAATATATCAATCTATTGCTATTAGAGTCAGTTTGCACAACATCCAAAAAGCTTGACGCTGTAACACAACACAGTTACGTGATGTATACAGGTGAATGCTTCCCACCACACCACACTGCAGCTCGTGAGAGAAAGCTTTGTCTCTTTTGTCACCATTTCTATCCCTCTCCTTCCCAGGTGGAATACATAAAATCACGGCTATAGGGGCAAGTGAAAGGGCTGGCAGTGCTACATATGCAGGGTGCAGAAGCCTGCCTGAAGGTTGTATTCATGTTCGAGGCTCTGGACAGCCAGTGCTGAGAAGGAGCTGCTGGCACCTACAAAGTGCAGGTGCTGCTCTCCATACTATTATAGGTTATTTCATAAAACCAGAATTGATTTTGTTCTGAAGGCAAGGAGAAGTTGAGTGGCCAGAAAGAGGTTGAAAGAGGCCAGGAAGAGGTTGAAAAATTGAGATACTCAGTCTTTTGGCATAAGGTATTCATCCATACCTAGAAAAGGGGGAGAAGTGAAATCGGCATCAGAACAGCTGTTATACCCTGAATTCTAGGACACATATCTACAATCACATCTACTATTAAGAGGAGGATTTCAGGTGGCTTGGAAGGAAAAGATCCAGTAGGGTGCACTGATAGAATAAAAGCTATTACTTTTTAGGCCTTTACTAAAGAATTTCAATGGATTTAATTTAATTTCAAGAGGTTTTTGAAAGCCAATATTGTGTAGCCTTTTATCAAGGATTACCTTACCATAAGCATGAAGCTTCTTTTTTTAATGTATCTTTTGAGGTTTTTCAAAGCAATGATTTTTTCTTTTGAAAGACTTCTATTATAGCCAGTGCCATGCTCTGTGGGAGAAGCTATAATCCATGCTGCTTCTGCTGTCACCCATAGTTTCAAAAAAGAGCAATGCAAATATTCGCAATATACTCAGAAAGAAATGTAGGGAATACTCATGTGCTTTCATAATAGTCTAATTCCAATTTTTCTCCAGAAAAAGAAATCTTTCCAGGCATTTATTTCAAAGATAAATTAGGCGGCTGCTCAGAATAACCAAACTGATAATAATTTGTCTATATATTCCTTACCAGCAGCTCCTGTTGGAACATATATTAGAGAAAAAAATTCATATTAACATTAACTGCACGTTAGTGAAGTTCCATTTTATATTAAAATCATTAATATTAAAAAATAAAAGTCATGCACCTTGTTCTTGTCAACAGCACAGATTGGTGGTCAAATGTTCCCCTCTAAAATGTTGTGCAATACCAGAAATCTCACGGCCCATTGCAGGGCCAGAAAATTCTCCCTGTTGGTAAACAAGGAACTTCCCAAGTGTTCTGACAGTACAATACTTTGTTCATCACATCTCCCAAGCAAAGTCTGACCCCTAAAACATCTGTGCAATAACCACACAGAGTCAACATCTCCAGGTAGGAGCTATGAGGGAGACAAATGAGCAGCTTTTCCACAACAGCCCCTCCAAGATCCACCAATACAAACACAGTACCTGTCAGAAATGCACTTTTTCATCCTATTACACTTCCAGGACAATGGCACACATCATCTTTGTCCTATCTCTGGATGGCCACACCTGTTATTTTCCATCCCACACAAAGGACAATGTCAAACACCACTGGGACAAAAGCAAAGTTCAGAGCCAAGTCTCACCTGTCCTCTGAAAAGGTGTTATGAGGGCCCCAGCTTCTCTGCAGCTGGCTCCCACCAGCTTCATCTTCCTATCCCAATGCCATTACCTCAAACCTGGCCCATAACCCCATGTCTGCTCCCTTACCTGACATCTTCCTCCCCACTTGGTTAGCCCAGCTGCTTGATGCCCAACTAGCAGGCAGCCTAGCAACAGGTCTGCAAGAGGCACACTTAGCACCAGAAGGGAGTGGTCTCTGCTGGACCTCAAGCTTTATTGTGAGATTGGTCATCTCCTGTGTTTAACTGAGAGCAGATACTCTTATGTGGTGGCTTTTGGATCCAATGGTCATGGTTTCCTTCAATGTACAAGGCCCCACACCCATGCACAGTGCTGCCAATTGACAGTCAGCTCAAACTGTCTGATCGCAGGGCCCATGTTTGCCTTCACAACTTTTGCCATAGTATTTGCATCTTAAGGAGTACACTCCAAAACTGATAATACTGGATTAGAAGCACTGACCAGTTGTTACAACATGCCATTGCCCAAAATATTCACCATTGCTGGTTTGGAGAAAATAATCTGATGCAATTTTTGCAGCAGCAGTTTGAAAACAGAAGGAAAATCCTGTCAGAAAGGCCTTAGATACACATCATTGCTGGATAAAGCAGCAAAACTCCTCACAGTAGGAAAACATGAAGCGTGCTGCATGCAGACGTCCTGGCATTTTTTATGCTTTGCACACAGCAGCATAAATCAACCAGCTTTTAAAAAGTCTGACACTAGAAGTCATGACACATTTAACATGCTATAACTGTGTTTAGTTTAGCTAAGCTCTGAAATTACTTGCAAGAGAAGTTAGAAAGAAAAGTAAAACTAATGGTGAATTTTGACTTTTTTTCCAAGCTTGTAAGAAGGACAAATGCTTTACATAAGACATACAGAGATCTTTATCACCAAAATTACTTTCTGCAAAGCAAAACTCAAACCCCTATGAGTTACAATCAGACTAGCTAAAAAAAACAAACCAAAAAAAAGTGTGTTTACTGCATGAATCTTGACAAGAAAAGTCCTTCCTCCTCTAAGATGAGGAACTGCCTGCAATACAAGACTTGCTACTCTTGCAGCCATGTGAAGAGTGAGAGAAACAGAGAACAGAAATACCGGAGACATGATGTAAAGTGGTGAATAGGCTAAAATTAGTTAATGTTCTGATTTATTTTATGAAGGGAGGGTATGGTTAAAAATCCTATAAGGCACTGGAAAATTAAGAAATAGAGATTTTAAATCTCAATGCACAAACACATGCTTGTGTTTGTGCATATACATGTGTACTAGCATAAGTACACAGACATGTTTCTTCTTTTAAGAACACCAATTTAAAAGCAGGTCTTAAAAGGTAGGAAAAAAACACCCTCATCAGCTTTGTAATCATATCAGGAATAATGTCAGGAAATTTTACAGGGACCAGCTTAGCTAAGGCAACATCTGCTCTGGTCTTAAAGACAGATTGCCCCTATTCATCATTTTTTCTCCCAAGGTTTTGTGTCTTACTTTTCCACATAATCACTTGTTTTATGAGGACTATTAAAAAATAAATAAAAAGAAACACACACAAAAAAACAGCAAAGTTTTCTTCTTCCTATGAACTATTAATATTTTCACCAGAAGGGAAATTATTCTTACTCCTTATATTCACTTTCAGTTTAAGCTGATGTTGCTCAGAGCTGGAATGAAATACAATGAAATGACTGAGTAGAAAATTTTGTCAAAGGTCAGAAAATGGTTAAACAACCTTCAGCTATACACAAACAGCAGCACATAAGTACAGTACAGAGGACTACAGGTTCATCTTCTCTAGGCTGCAAAGTTTAACTATTTTCTATAGGATATCTTTGTTGATGTTGCTAAATCTAAATTGAGACAGCACTGAAATTTTCTGATATAGTACACCTGGTTTTCTTCAAGCGAATGTTAAGCTGTGACATGGATGTGAGTTGTTAGTTAGCCTACATGGTTCAAAATATACTTGCACAATACACCACTTCCCCTCCCTGCCCGCACAAATAGACTGGAGAGGCTGTAAACTTCTTTTGTGGAAGGCAGCTGTGCTAAAATTATTTAGAGGATGTAAGGGAAGAGGCATGCCCTTTGTGCAGAAGGGTGGGAAAGAAGAAAGCAAATAGCTGAACTGGGATAATAGAGAAATAGGAAGCATTAACTGAAATGAAACATCGCATGCTGGGTCTGGCAGGGATCGAGTTAATTGCTTCATAGCAGCAAAGGCATTGTGGGCTTCTGATGAAGATTGTGCTGATAGCTCACCTTTGTTTTAGGTGTTGCTAAACAGTGCTTGCAGGGTTTCAAGGCCTTCTCTGTTCCTCCCTCTTCCTCTCTCCAGGGAACAGGCTGGGGTGGGCAAGAATCTGGGAGGGGACATAGTCAGGACAGCAACCTAGACTGACCAAAGAGATATTGCATACCATGTAATACCAAGCTTAGCAACAAAACTGGGGATTTTGTCTTTCCAAAGTAGGCACTGGTCATTGTTCTGTTTGTGGGAGGTGATTAGTGACTATCTTTGTATCACTTCATGTCCCCCCACTCCTTCCCCTCTATTTTTTAAACTGTTTTTATCTTGACCCACAAGTTTTCTCACATTTGCTCTTTTGATTCTTTCCCCCATGCCACTGGGGAGAAGCAAGAAATCTGCAGGGTGGAGGCTTAGTTGCTGGCTAGGGTGAACACAGCACACACTGAGAATACGAAATAACCACAACTGTATTTATGGTCAAGTTATAAATTAACCTGGAAGTTTTAGAGACTATGGCACTTTTTTTTTCCCTACCACTTTCTTTATTATGTATTTTACCTGAATTATCAAATGGGTAGTGGAAAAAAAACCACACCAAACCACAACACAAACCCGCACACAAAACCAACCAAACAAACAAAAAACAACCAAACAACAAAAAAAAAATTACAGCAAACATTTAGTTTCTTAATTTTTCTCCTAGGATCTGAAGATAGTATTAGAAAAAAATAAATAGACAGCTCACATTGGCTTTTTCTGAATCTTAAACTTACTACAGTTGCAAATGTAATTATATCTAGACACAGGCCAAATTCAGGAAAAAATATGAGTTGGTTTACAGGTATGTGTAGGCAGACTGCTCTGCCAGCTGAAGCTGGGGCTACATTGACAGACTTGGTTGGCAGTCAATAAGCTCACCCAGACAATATGGTAGTAACCCACCTCTGGCAATATTAAAATATTTATTCATTTTTGCTTACCTATTTGTTCTCTCATATTTCAGGCCTCTGGCTGAAATTCAGGCTAAGGCCAACTGCACTGATGTCAACAGAGTGAGAACATCACTGTCAGAAAATGCTGTAGCGAGAATCCTAGCTTGCAGCAATAATTATAACTTTTCTACAAAGTTCATAGCTCCTTTGGTTTATTATTATCTAACAAGCAAACATGGTTGTTGCATTCAGAGAGAAAAGGCCATGATTTTGAGAATCATGATGGTTTTCACTACATACATTTTAATTTATGCATGTAGACCTTTTGACATTAATGCTTTCTCAAGTTGATAGATTTTACTCCATTTGAAGGTGCTCCATTTTCATTTTAAAAGCAGTCCCCATCCGTGATGTAGGAAACTATGTGTGTGTGCACCCTCCTTTTCCTTACTTAGGCCTTTCTAGAGCAACAAAACAAAAGGTGCACACTTGCACACAAAAAGCATCTGCGCCAGCTGCCCTGCCTGACATGCTGCTGATTTTAATGTTTTATCATTGAATCAACATCACTGCTTTGAAGCTGTAGCCTGAACAAAGCATGCTACTTAGTAGTCATAGCAGCTCTTTTGAAAAGAAATCAATCATCATTATTATAATTTTATTAAGTGTGTGCTTCGGGAAATACATACACAGAGACAATGCATTCAATTTAAACACATTTCAGCGGAAACTCTGCCTGCTGCCCTCCTACATACAGGAGAGCTTGTGCACATTTAAACCACAAGAAATGTGTGCCACATTACTGCCTTTAATGCTCAGTGGTAGATAGACTGAGAAGTTGCTATATTCATGCTAGGTAAGGCTCAATCTGTGCAACAGCAAGCAGATTTTTTTCCAAATAAAATAATCTGAACTACCTGTATAGAATTTGCCCACTGGCCCTGACCTTCCCACTGCAGAAAGGACAGCAGCTGCACAGCCTCTGTCCAAGCTACAAGTGCCTGATTCGGATTGTTTCTGCTGGTTAAGCTGCAGACAAGCCAGGGGAACTCAGCAGTGTCTTTCATCCCTTATAAGACTCTTCATTGCCTTACTCCGCTTCTTTGCTTTGAGAGAGCAAGTATGCCAGAATTGAGCCCATTTTTCCCTTCCTGTAAGTGAGCATAACCAGAAAAGGCTCAGGAAATTGTGAGGACCAACACAGCTGGATGAAATGCTGAGAGGAAAAGGATGTAGTGTTTAGAAAAATAAATTAATAAATAAACAAAAAAAAAAACACAACACAAAAAAAAAAAAAAAGAAAACCAACAAAAAGAACTACCACACCTTCTCTCTGCCCCCTCTCTCTTTGGTAACACCTCTCCTTCCCCCCCTCATCGCCAGTCACCACATTGGCTTCTCTTCTCTAATTAAACGAGTCTGGAAAGAAAGCCAACACCTACAAAACAGAGAAGTTTCTTATTAGCTTATGTGATGAAGTAGGAGCTTGTTTGGTCAGTTGGTGGCTTAACGTACTTTATTTTAATGAGTTATCTATGGATTGGGATACCCAGAGGTGCCATGTCAACAGAGTCTGAGATCATCACAATCATCATCAGACAAGGTTTGAAATTAGCTCTAAGTAGCAGTACTTTGTGTAGACTCTACCACCACCAGCCAAAACAGATGATCACCATCTCCCCTGCAGGGCCATACCAATACCTGCCTGATGCCATGAGGAGTGCCAGCATGGCATACCACCACACTGCATATGAACTAACTACAAGGAAAATTATCAAAGGGGATTTTTTATTATTATTATTATATTTCAATGCTTATCCTGAATAATATGAAATGTGACATCTGCAGGTCAAATAATCTGTTTAAGAAATAAATTTTTTTTTAACAACAGAAGAGTTTTGTAATCTGTTCAAGGGTAGATTTTTTTCTATTAAAAAAAAATATTTTCTTTGAAATATTAACAGATTGTAAATATAAAATCTCAGATCATTACTGAGGCCCACATAACAAAATTACAACAATGAGAACTGGTCTAAAAAAGTTAAAGGGTCTGACCCCTGATGCTTTCAGTCTAGTCCAGAAACTCTGAAACAATTTCGTTTGCTCGCAGTTTTGTAACAGTTCTTGTTGCAATGAGATTTGCTTGACGAGACCCTTTGCCAGGAATATACTTTTGATGCCTGAGACAAGCCTGACATTTACACTTCCTATTTAATTTTTAAGTAACTACTGCTTTAAAGTTCTGAGACAAAGTTTCCTGCCCCAAGTAAACCAAATCTCTTCATTTTTTACTTTCATTTTCCACTTCTGCTTTTCTTTGCCAGTCAGATCATTTGCAGCTGAGCCCCAGTGGCACAACAGGCTTCCTAACCCTCCAGTTTTCACATCTTCTGTACAATTGATCATCTCTTCCTCTTCTGTATCTGAATAAAATAAACTTCAAGGCTATGCATTAAAATCTTCAAATATAGTGCCATGTCTGCTCTCTTGCAGCTAAAGCAGACCTCTGATTTCAGTGCTGAAGATGAGGAGGCATCTTGCAGTTTTCACATGAAGAAACTTGGTGAGTAAGATGATGTACAAAGTAGACATTTTCCTAAGAGGAACCCTCAGTGGAATCTGACTCCGCGATATCACAAATCAGAAAACAAAGCAACTTCCTTTCAAAGTCTCAGTGCTCCTGTCATTCAGGGCACTGCTGAAGAGAATAGTAGGTCAAGAGGGTTCTCCCTCCATTCTCCCCTCAAGCCTTCAGCTATCTGGGGGGAAAAAAAAAAACCCACTTCATAACAAGAATACACATTTCCTCATAAGGATCAGGTAACAGCCTTGCAGCAAGCAAGCAGTGAGGCAAAACAGCCCTAGGAAGCCCCAGAAAAGAAAGGGCCCTACAGCAAGGGACATTAGGAGAGAGCACAAAATAATTTTTATATGTAGGTATTATAAATATATACGCGGAAATATATCTATATACATATAAATATACACACACACAACTGCATCCCGTAAAACCCATTTACAACAGAAGGTGATCTCTGGTCCTGACACAGCTGTATCTGAAGAACTTGCAATCACTATGCGTTATTCACACTATGAAGTATTAAAAAAAAAAAAAAAAAAATTCTATTTTACTTTTGTATCTTAACATGTTCCACTCCTGGCAAAGTAGCTGTGACAGTGGGATTTGTTGCCCCCCCCCCTTTTTTTTTTAATAGGATTCAAAATATGATTATGCAGTAGCTCACAAGACATTCTTTCCTACTGTAGGGAACAGGGTGTGCATGCCATGCTCAGGCATTCATTTGACTCTCGTGTGCATTAGGGCTCAAAAGTAAGACCTTCCTAAGTCATACCTTCCAAGAGTCTGGATTTTAGAACTAACCCCACAGCTTCCCCCCACAGCTCTCATGTGTCTTGTAGCAGATTACAACATAGAGCACACCTCAATCACCATATGATTTTTTTTAAACTTTAGGTCCCAATGAATTAATTTCCAATGAAATTTTTTTTAAGTAAAAAAACTAGCAAATAATGTTAAGAAGTAACAGCGAACAGAAGCATACTATCAGTTCACTGTATTCAATCAAAACTGTTTGCTAGCTGAGTGTGATTCTTCACATTCAAGGGAAGATTTTTAAAAGAAAAATCCAATTTATATATTTTCTCAGTTCCTCTAACCAAATTAACTATATCCTGCTTCAGCAATAAAAGATCGAAAGAAAAAAATCACAAAACACACACAGCAAAATAAAAAAAAAAACAAACCAACCAAACCCCCCCCCCCAAAAACCCCAAAACAAAACAAACAGAAAATTTAAAAAAATAAAAAATTTTTTTTAAAAAACCAACCTACTACACAACATGAAAACCCACACACCAAAACAACCCTCCACATTAAAATACAGGCCACTTGGAGTGCTCTATTTTTCATCTTTTCCCAATGTGTTCAACTGTTCTGTGACCCTGAGGAGGGGGAACATTCCTTTCAACCTCGCTGCTGTGCTCTTCTGATTGCACTAATTTGCCTTTTCACCCAGCAGCAGTCCAGGAAGAGCCGGCTTGTTTGGTACAATCTGGAAGGCTGTTGTAATAACAGAACAAAAAAGCACAAGATCCTGGTGGCTGTATAAAATTCCCTCTGAGCTCCAGTCCCCACAGAAGTGCTACAGCCTCAGCAATCAGCATGACCAGCCAGTCTCAGGGAATCCAGCAGCTTCTGCAGGCAGAAAAACGTGCCAAGGACAAACTGGAGGAAGCCAAAAAAAGTAAGTAATTGGACTGGTTTTACTGTAGTTTTTAACTGTAAACTCTTCAGAATTACAGTGGCTCACAGAAAAACAACATTATTTCATCTCTATACGTCACAGTTGTGTTACTCATGTTCTTCATTCTCACTTGCATTAGTGCTGTGCCTTGACTGCATCCAGGCATTTAACCAAACCTGAACATTCAGAGCTTGCTTAAAATTCTCTGTGCTTGTGTCCACACACATACATTATAACAAACAAAACAAAACAAGAACAAAAACAAACAAAAAAAACCCAAACAACTTGTTTAATGTAAAATTCATGCTGTCAGATTTATTCTTGCTTTATTTCAATGCCAGTAACATCATTACAGCCTTCCTTGGCTATTTAAACTAGAAGCCTACACACCTCTGACTGCCAGCTCTGAAGGAACTTGATTTCTCTTCATAAGTCTTTTATAATTTTTTCAGTATTCTTCTTCACTTAAAAAAACCCTATCTACTAACTTGCCTCTAATCTCAGCTAGGCTTCAAATAAATTATGTGAAAACAAAGGGAGACTTTAGCATAATGAAAGTAAATCAGTGTCTTGGTAAAATCACAAGCACTGTCAGTACTGTAATAGGTCATCCATTTAAGTCTTATTACACAGCAATCAGCAAGTTATTAAATGTTCAACTTAAAATAAACATTTTGCTTACTGAATACCTAAATGCCCATGACAAAGCATGCATTCAATAATAATAAATTAAAATATTTTTATTCTAGTCATAGATAAGCAAGAAATTTAGAAAATATAAAAAATGAAGGTGTATCCTAGAATAATTTAAATCAAAGAAATAATTCTCCTAGCAGAGACTTCCTAATATCTATTTCCTTCAATTTTTGCATTTATCTCACCATGATTTCATGCAAAATATGGTGACTTTATTCTCCTGAACGTAGGTATCAACAACATGAGTCACTGACCTGCATTAACATCAAAACATTAATACTGTTTCATGGAGTTATCTTTATTTAGAAACCATCAGCAGGCAACATCATAGTTCTGCAGGACTCAACTAAAACGTGTGAAGATGTCATTTAGAGCAAGAGTGTGATGAAAGAATTTTCCAGGGAGAAATAGAGGCTCAGCAAAAATTATTTTTGTATTTTCTACATTCTTTATACAAACAAATCAGCATTGTTGTGTGTTCATTTAATATTTAGTGTGACATGTTAACTTGGACAAACTAGAAAAAAACATAAGTAGAAAGGCAATACCACTTCCCTGAGCACTCAGACACTGCCCATGCCTTACAGAAGCAACAGAAAGAAAGAAAAAAAAAAAAACAAACCCACAACCACACACAAAATATCCCACCTACATGAAACAGAAGGCTCATAAAAAGAAGGTGTTTGGGGACTCTCCCTCTCAGCCTGAAAGCAAATAAGAAAGAAGTGATTTGACCCTTATGTAGTTAAACAAGGTGCTCTGGGTGGTATGGGTCTGCCCTTGTCACAAGGACAGAGGAAACACACTGTTCCCCAAAGCAAGAAGCAAGAAAGCATATGGCCTGGAAAGGCACACCCTTGATGGCGGGAGTGGGAGTTTGGTCTGCACACAGGCTAAAGAATTAAGCCTTTGGCTATAATAGCTTCATGTTGATTACCCTTTACTTTTGGTTTAGGCTTTTTTTTGTTCTTTTCATCTCACTTTGGTTTGTTTTCAAAACCAGAAAAAGTCAGTCCAGCTTTTTCTAAAACAGACAGTTAAAAAGAGGCTTTTTAAATTGAGGAACTCCAAAATTAAAAGTATCATCATAACATAAAAGTAATGACTGAAGATGAGTGTCTTGCAGAATCCAGACATAGTTACAGGTGCATTTACTCTCCTATGCAAAAACCACACTCCCCTGTCATCACCTCAGACCCACACAGAGTGCTTGTGATAAGCACAAGACTTCTTACAGATAAAGTATCATCCAGACACTTCTGAGTCAGAAACTTGAATTAAATCACTGCCTATGCTTACCTCAGCCCTAATACACTGTTAGGAGTTATTCAGCAGCTACAGAAAAAAACAACTATTAAGAATTTGTTATCTGTAAAAATATTTCATTAGTATGATTTTCTTTGCTATTACTTTTAAGGTCAAACTTTTTTTGCCTTTATAAAAATTGTTAAGGAAAATAAAAATTTCTCATACATAAAAATCTGCTCTGGAGAAGAGGAGTTGGAGATGGGATGGAGGTAAAGATGACAGAGACGGGTTCTTTCCAATGGCATCCATTGAAAGGGCAAGAGCACAAGTTTAAACATAAGAAAACAACTCTTAACTGTGACTGAGGACAAACTCAGGCATGGGCTGTCGAGGGAGGCTTTAGAGTCTCCATCCTTAGAGAGGTTCAAAACCCACTGGATATGGCCCTGATCAAGTTGCCCTCACCAAGCCTGCTTTGAGCAGGGTGTTGGAGTGGACCCCAGAGGCCCCTTCCAGCCTCAGCAGCTCTGCACAGTCCCATGAAAAAACTCAAGCATTTCTAAGAGATTTGATTTCCAGGTATAGCAGATCAAGGGTAAAAAGATTCAATAACTAATGAAATAGGATGTTCATGTACAACCTAAAGACTTTGGTGGATCTTTTTGTTCATGTTAAATACTGCCAACGTTTCTACTAGGATGTGAACAGCAAAGCTCTCGTGAATTTTAGAGCTCATGATTTCACAGGTCTTTCTGATTTGGGTTTTTCTAAAGACTAGTCTGCCTTGGATTTTGTGCTAAACTAAGCATTATAACTAATGTAACAGAATAATTATACCTAGAAAATCATTATTATATTCAACATTAGAAGAGCTTTACAGTGAAGCTACAAAATAAAAAACTAGAAATGTCCATGTTGTCCTTGATTTCAATATTTTTCATACCAATTTCACTACACCACCTTAGACTCCTAACTATACCATCATAACTTAAATAGAGTAGGACAAGGACAAAAGGGGTTCTTCTAGTGCCAAATCTGGTTATACCATCAGAATTACTTCACCAGTCTCTTCCTCAGAGTGATCCTGCAGTTAGATCAGCATAAAGGATTGCATAGTTTGTCTCTGAGCATAAAAAGTAAGGTGAAATAAATACAAATGAAGCCAATACAAGCAGTGCAATCACTTAACCCATGCACACACAGTTCAATGAAACAAGGTGAAGACTTGCTGCTTCACCCCAGAAAATGCCAGCCTAGATCCACCTAGTACCAGTTCAGACCAGCAGCTTCTGCTCAGGGCTTGGCACTCTGTGGATCTGGGCTGCAAGAGAACCAGTCCAGCAAGTGCTTATGCAGGCCTGGCCCTGCTAAACTGTATGTATGACCTCCTTTGTCACCGCAAATGTCATTGCACAACACCACCATATGAACGAGTCCAACTATTCTATTTATGTTTTAATGTGAGAAGAATAAATGGCAGATTGTTCATAGGACACAACCAGGAAAAGTCATTTTCCAGGAAATGTGATTAGCAAAACTGCCCTTATGCAAACCCTTTAGTGTTTACAGCTGATACTCACATAACCAGATCAAAAAGTAGCATGAACACATATAATATTGTATATAAACACATAATGGGCCTAGTTTTTGCTGACATATGTGCAGCTGTTTGTAATACAAAATCTACTTAGAATAACTGGAAAAACAGAAAATAGAATTATATTTATAGATAGGAAGCAAATAAAAAATCTAGTGCTACAGTTCCTCTGTACGTGTTTTTTCATACTTCTTGCTCAATACTCTTTATCCCGCTTTGCAATACCTTTATTGTGTCATTGGTTAATATCATATCTGACAAATTATTAAAAAAAAGTTGGTATATGCAGACATGCAAGGCTGACACTATTTAATTGATTTATAAAAGGCCCAGTCAGCAATCCTTTGGCCTTTCATACACAGCACTGCTTTATCTATCACTTTTGCTTTGAGTATAATTTGGATCCTGGAAATAAGTGAGCATAGTCAGAGCCAAGACATCAATTCCTGAAAATCCTTTTGGGTAAAAGAAGAGAAACAAATGTGTTGTGAACACTGGGTTTAGCACAACTTGTTCTTCTATAGATTTCTGTATTTTGACTTGAATTTCTAGTGTCTGATAAAATGAAAACTCAGATGAAATATTTCAGGAAAAAATACAAATGTTGATCAAAATTATATTTTGTAAACAGAATTAGATCCATGGTATTCTTTTGGATAATATCTGGGACATATTTTATCTAATAAAAAAGCTATACATACTGATCAGCTGTTTATATTGTATTTTATTAAAAGCACAAAGTAGTCTTCTCAAAATGACCATCCCTAAATCCAATTTTGCAGACAATCTAACACTCTTGAAGGCAACTGAAATGGTCCTATTTAACTGGTCACCTATTTGGCAACTTCTTCATATGACATGATTTCTCTTCAGAAATTCAGCTACAATCCTAGATGGTATGTTTGAAAACAGAAAGCCAGTTTTAGCATGGTGGGTTTTGGAAAGTAAAATACTTAGTGCATATGCAAATTAGAATGCAACATTTTTGCTTTCTACTGTCTTTTTCTTGCAAGATCTAAAAAGCCCAAAAAACCTCAGCAGTTCTTTTGGATCTAGCCAGAATTAGGTACTTCATTAACATCAAAAAAACACCTAGAAAGACTACAATCTTCCTCCATGAAAAAATGTCTTCCTATGTTAGGTAAGAAAATCTAATACAGGGCTGACATTCCTGAAAGTTAAGATTTAGCCCACTTTACCACAATGTCTACAAATGTACAGGCTGCCAGCTACCATAGTCGTGAAAAAGGAAACCGGGCGTAGGACAGCTACTTTGCCACTCCCCATCTTCAAGGACGGGAAAGAAGGACAAAGGGGCAGCAGGAAACCCCGCCCCCCCAGCATGCCCTTTGGGGCAAAAGTCACTTCAAACTTGGGATTTTCTGTACCTCACCTTTATGATCCTAGAGGAAATGTTTTAGGGACAGGTTGTTTCTCCCATCCTCCCGTATTTTTTGCTCTCTTTTAACATGATCTTGGCTGAATTTCAATACTCTGTGACCCTTCGATGTCTAAGGTTTGATTTTGGCTCAGCTGTGCTCTGCAGAGAATCTCATCCAGAAGATCAGTAAGACTTTGAAAAGGCAATTCTGTACCACACAACTAAGGTAGCGGACAAGTGGTTAATAACAGACTGATTAATTAATTTTGGTTTGTCTCTAGTGAAACAGCAGGTTAAGCTCTAGTTTCTGCTTAACTTAATCAGGTGCAGCATATGCACTATCGCATATGTTGACAGTTGCCGATTCCGTCCACAACGTTGTTGGACTAGCAGTAATTTACTCACAGCTTTTCCACTTAATTAAATAGGAAGCAGCAGGTTCCTGCTGTGCCAATCCTAAAGGCATCATGGAAAAATGAAATGGCTGCCACCCTACAGTGACACCCTATGTATTGTGCTTACTTCAGTGCACTGACATGTATGTATATACACACTTTTTGGTTCAGCAGCTACATTGTCAGATGCAAATGAACTGTTGTTTTGCACTTAATCTCTTTCCATTTTCTGCATTTTAAATGGATTTATTTATCTATCCGGTGGCCAAATATGCAACATATTTACTACAGATGGTCCCCCAGATGGAATTTGAAATTAAAGTCCCACTGATTTTGAAATAATTTAATTTGCTATAGAGATCCAGTTCCTCAGCTGGTGAAATTGGCAGAGCTTCATTGTAGTCACTCCCCACAACTTCCAGCTCCAGAAAATCACCCCCCGGCTCTGCTCCTAGAGGAATATTCTATAAAAGTCTGACCAGCTCCAAATTTAGAGAGAATAACAAGGGAAACCAAGATACAGACCTAAACCTGGTTCCAAATTTTATTGTCCAGGCTGATGTCAGGCTCTTACAGAGTATGTCAGCTCATGCATACTTGTCCCAAGACTTCATACAGTGAGTGGCAGAAGCTGAGGGAATCAGCCCTTGTCAAACACAAAATCTGAGAAAATACATGCTAGTTTTTAAACTGCCTCTCTGCCCCGTTATAAATAAGCATAGTACCTCAGTAGCAGAAGGACTCTGAGAAACATGATTAAGTACACAAGAGAGCACTGCACTGATGAACTGAGAGTCAGTAAAGCAATCTAGTTCCTTGCCAGGTTGCTCCTTCCTGTAAATAGCCTTTAATACAATCACACCCCCCAAGTCCCACAGTAAGCACACCCACAAAATCAAACGCTTCAAGAATCAAGACTTTAAAAGAAAATTCCCATTTCAGTCATCCATCTGTTTCTATTTACCCACCTGCAGATAAGTACTTCAGAAGAAGCCATCAACGGGGCAAAAAATTTACTGCTGGATCAGACATTTTACCCAGGCTTTTGTTGAATCTCAGTTGTATCAAAACCAACAGTCTTCCTCCCATGATCCAGACTCCTCATTGTGCCATGCTCAAGGGAAGCAGATGGCTGTATGCCACACCTGATAAGCCGTCAGAAGCCCAGCACAGGTGTAACCAATCCAATGTAGCAATCTGCAGAAAATAAAACAGAAATACTAATGAAAATACTCTCTAGCTTGGTTGGAGAATGTTCCTTAGAATTTTAGAAAAAGTACCATTTCTAACTTTTATGCTTGAATTGAAAGACTTTTTTTACAAAAACGCAAACAGCAAATCACCAAACTTATAAAATTATTCATACTGATCAGTGATGTTAAGTGGGTGGTTACAAAACTGTAAATAAATAAACGGATGTTTCACACATCAGATCAAGATGCATTTTCCAGTTGCCTAGCCTCCACTCTCTCATTCTTGTGATCTTCTAATTTAAACAACTAAGAAATAGCTTTTTCAGCCATCAAATAAATATTTCCTGTTAAGAAAAGGGAACAAGCTTATCCCCTCCCACTCCAAATATTCTAGCTGTACATCAGAAAGAGACCCCAAAAATCAGGATCACTTTGGTTTCTCAAATATAACATACCAGATTTATGCATGTATGTTTATTATATTGCATATATGTTTATAGCCCTATCACTTTGAAAGTGACTTGCCTAACAAAACCGTGTAGCATTCCTGTGGAGATCCAAGCACTTTACTGACTTTAAACAAAACAGGCAGATGCACGTGCATCACCATGGGGTGGTTATAACATGCTCAACACTTGCTTCATGTAGAAACTTAAGCATCACATTCCCTTCAAACCTTTTATACTCTTTTGTATAACATCCCCTCTAGGCCCAGGAACTACCTTATGCCCAGTCCTGCAATGATTTATGTGGGCTTGATTTGGCAAAACTTTGGCATTTCACCTAAGACAAAGTAACTATTCACACTGAACAAAATTAAGTATGTTAACTAGCCTGTTCAGGAGGAAGGCTCTGGTTTTCACCCCAGCCTAAAATGCCTCCTTACAGATCATCCTCCTGTTTAAAAAGGGAAAAAAAGACTTTTTAATCGCTGTCATATTTTCTATGCATTGGTCAGAAAATACCATTGACCTTTTTCTATTAATCACTCACCTCTGCATGTAACAAATGTTGGGGGATAAGGATGGGGGAGATGAGGACAAACCCCAAAGGTTGCAACTCAGTTTGATAGTTGTTGAGAAGTATCTTGCAGTACTTTGGAAATCTGCCAGCTCTAAGCAGAATCCAGTTGGTGTGGGATGAAGGGATTCTGGCAACCAATCAATATAGCAAATCTCACAGAATAACGTCTTTTCCCAATAGTGACAACTAAAATCTGTTATCTGGCTGCTACTATTGCTGATGAAGGAAAGAAGATAGATATTTATTTAAACACCAAGCTGTGATTAAAAAAAAAAAAAAAAAAAAAAGGCACAAAAACCCCCACTTGTGTTATGAAAAAGCGTGTAGTTCGAAAAAGACTTCTGTTGTCAGCAAACCAACAAGCTTTTCATTTGATGTGTGCTTTCATAAAGGGAGTTGGTCTCAGAAGATGGGTATGTACTCGTGTGACTGGTTTTCAATCAAAAGTACCCTATCTAAATCACTTTGGCTCTTCTGACCATTCTTGTACAAATAAAGCTGCTGTTGACCTTGCTCAAAGCTTTGTCTGTTTTACCATGCCATGCAAAATACCTCTTATTTAGAGAGATTCATCTTTTGGAATACAATGACAAGTGTCACTGTTTCTTCCCCCATTAGGAAAGGGAAAGAGGCTGAAACAGGCCAAAGAAGAAGCCATAGCTGAGATAGACCACTACCGCTTACAGAGGGAGAAGGAATTTAGGAACAAGCAAACAAGTGTAAGTAAGAAACCTGCATATGTTCTTTTGTAGTGTCAATCTTCTTAATGGTAAAACAATTTGCTTCAAACAGTCTTACATGCAGACTTCTGCAAACCAACATGACCATACAGGGAGATCATCTGTGATGTGTACATGTGTCATTTTGAGTTCTCCAAAGGTTTCGAATGCATTTGTAGAAGGTATTGTGAAAAATTGTCCAGATTCTGTATTTGGTTCATGATTACCCTTTGAAGATGTAGCTCGTTTAAGGAAAAATACCTTTGGCATCCTCTTTCTTTAACTCCAGACAGACCTCACTCCTGTCTTGAAACTGGAGGTTCCAGTAAATAGACATTTCAGTAAAAGAAAAAATTAAAAATCTTCCTTTCTGTTCCACTTCAGCTGACTTTTTTTGACTGAAGAGAAGATTGCATCTTTGATGAAGTGAAATCACTGAAACTTTGGAGCTTTTCACTACATTTTATAGTAAAAGTAGTCTGGCTTATATTGTCATATATGAGTTACAGTACATTTTAGAGAAAACTGCAAGTTGGCAGAAATGTATAATGTTTTCATGAAGGTTCATAAACCATTCTCTTTTTACTTGCTGACCTTCCTCTTATATTTTTGTTCTTGTTTTTCTCCCTGCTTCTTTTGTGCAAAAGCAAGGAAATTACATGTGCAAAAGGGAGCCACCAAAAAAAGCCAAAGAGGTCAAATAAAAATTGCTTTACAAACCTGTCATTTCAGTCACACTTCACATAAAAAATGTTTCCAGCAGAGATCACAAGCCATAGGAACAGATATACATTCAAAGTCTCTCACATACACTGCCAGCTCCCAGATACACTGTCACACAACCAGGCCAGGTGGAACTGTCTCATACATACAATTTCAGATTTTATTGACACTAAAATAAAGTAGAAATAACTCTAAAATTTGTTCACCTTTCTGTAAAGCTAGACTTCCTGGTTTACTTCTGAAATAGCAGAAAATAAAAGATGTTGCTGCAGCGTCAATCCATTTTTTCCTCACAAAATTAAAGCTGCAGGGAAGGACCACTGTTTGTTGGCTGAACGTTTCACACAAGCAGGACAGAGCACGTACTGCTCCTCAAGTGACAGCACATTGTACAAGATGATTGCTGTCCTCCTTCATGTTTCCTGACCCCGATATGTCGAACATTCATCTACCCAGACAAATATCATTATTAACCTGTGCCTGGAAGGCAGGCAGGAGTTCCAGTTAAGCCAGTGCAGATGGAAATCTGATGCCCAATACAGTTTATTGGCTCAGGTATTTGGACACAAGTATTTTTAATTCTTTGTCACAGTCTCATTTAATGTTATTCCCCCTCTTTGTGTTGTTGCATCCAGACTGGGGTAAGTTCTCTCATACTATAAGATGTTCCACATCAGTCCAGAATGAACAGCAAAATCAACAGAAAATAACGATTAATTTGAGGTTAGAGGGAAAATATGCAGATCTTTTTTTCAAAATTTACAAAATTTAAGCTGAGATCTCAAACTAATTTTGTTCGTACTCATGGTGTTTGTACTCAAAGTCTGAGATCACCAAACTCTGGAGATATGCAACCTAGTTCTGAATTGTGTGGCTTCTAAGTCAATGTAATATTTAAGTAACTTTGGAATGACACTAGCATAACACCAGTAGGGGCAAAATACGGACAGACCTTCAAGGTCAGCAGAAATCATAGACTAAGCACAGCATTATCTGCATTCTGACAAGAAAAAGGTCTTCAAATTCAGAAGCATAAAAAAATGGGAAAAAGAAACTTAGAAGAGTATCTCAAGTTACAATATTAGCAAGAACTGACAGAGCAGGTTCCCAGTCTACAGAGGCTCTTAAAATTATCATACTTTTCTTGAGGTTTTTCAAAAGTATTTAGTAGATGGATAACATGCAACAGTCTGAGATCTCTGGAACGTTATTTTCCCCAGTGGAAAAAAAAAAAAAAAAATCAGCTTCATAAATCTGGTCTAAGCCAGACAATCTTTCCCACATGAGATCTTTACAATTTGTATAAAAGCTAAAATAAAGTGACAGATAAAAATAGTTACTGTAGAAAATTATCATCTTTTTCTTATATTTACAATTATATTTATGTCCCATATTTCTTCCAAATCAGAAAGGGATCTGGAACATCTGGATCACAAATAAACTTATTACATTACCAGGTACTGATAAATAGAATTGCAAAGGTGATTCGTGCAAAAGATCTCAACTCGACTGCATTTCCTTCTTTTAAGGCCTAAGCTGGGCTGAAATCAAATGGAATATAAAGCTAATGACTATTCCCTTGTTTGTGGTCATCCTCTAGGTATTCCACTAACATCACAGGATTAGCTTCAGCTGCTACCTTGAGAACCATGGCAAGAACAAGAATATGTTACTTATTCCTTTCTTACTCTGTCAGTGTGCAGAAATGTATTCTGGTCTCCCCCATGGAATTCTTTAGCTGGAAACAAATTTCTCTGCCAGTATCTGAAGGACTTTTCCATAAGGAAAGAATTCAAGGGATGTTTGGGCAGTGGGGGAGGAGGGAGCAAAGTCACAGATTTGGAACACATGCATCTGTTTATAACATAACCTTGCTAAAATGTTCAGTGAGTCTAGAGTCAATTAAAATCTAAGCGAATGTCCTGATATTAACTGTGCCAGAAGCTGTCTGGTATTTCAGCAGATAAGAAAATGTAACATTAAAAGACCTTGTCTGAGGCCTGTTGAAGGTTATACATCACTAACTGCTGAAGACACTTCAAGTACTCTGAAACTGTGATTATGCATTGTCAGGAAGGCTTTCCCATGTTTTGCTCCTTATCCACGCTCACATTCATTCTCAGTGATGCCAAACGAAGCACACTGGTGATAGAACTTAGTTGACTAATCATTAAAACAGAAAATAAAATCAGCACTATAAAAGGCAAAATAGGTACAATGTTGTTCCCATGGTGAGCTGGGAAACTTTTGTTACATGGAGTGATTCCCATTGCTAATGAGCATATGAAAGGGTTCCCCCCTTTAATCATGTTTTTACACATACAGTTCAACCTAGATCATGCCCTGACTGTTAGGAAGCACTGTGATGTGTTTGCATTATGTTTACGCTAGGTGACGAAGAGAAGTACAATAACCATAGCCATATATAACCCTTTATTTTGCTCAGAGGCCTTCTGCTTTTCAGGTAATGGGCTCCCAAGGTAACCTCTCTGCTAAAATAGAAGAGCAAACAACAGAAACTGTCCGAAATCTCACAAGCAGCTACCACAAGAACATGGAAAGCATGATGAAGAAGCTTTTGAGCACAATATGTGACATCAACCCTGAAGTTCACCCAAACTTCAGATACACAGTATAAGATCTATTGATGTGCTGGGGTGTTTGTAAAAAGTAGCTTTATGACCTGGTAAGCACGAATATTTCCTCATTTATTGTTTCTGTATGTTTGAGAAATAAAGAACACTAAAGCCAAAAGCACACCGTTCCACACAGGCTTTTGATGTGACAAGAATTATAAAGGGTTTCACAAGCATTTGTTGGAATATTGTTTCCTGTTGGTAGCTAAGACCCTGTCACTTAGACAGGGGCAAGTCAACAACAGCGGAATAGATTATTATTTGACACCAGCAGCTTTTCAGTGGGAGTCTTTATTCCTCTTCTCTTATAAAATGTTCTGTGCTAGGATGTGTTGTTGCACAAAGTCTGATTATCCCAATCATTTTAGTACTTCAAGTCAAGTGAAATAGAATATCACCAAAAAAATTTAAAAGTATTTCCATTTTCTGACATGGTCATGTTATAGAACATAGAGGAACTCTGTAGCTTTTGGTCAAAAAGAATAGGTCAAAACATTTTCAATTTTTGTATGCTAATTTGAAGAATAGATGACTCATACACAATTATATTCAAAAGCCACACTCAAAGTATTGTCCTGTTGTTTAAATACACCACAAATTTTATATAACTGTATTAAGTCTGAAAAATTAGGAGTAATCATTATTTATTAAATTCTATTTGTTCAAGGTGGAGACTAGCACATATATAATAATCTATACAGTTACACTGAAAGCACAGGTATCCATGCATTTAAATTACAGCAGTTACACAAAATAATACCTTATTCCACAGGTTGTTCACAGAAATTGTGTCAGTTGGAGCTCACTTCTGTTACCCTAAGTGACCTTCCCTTTGCAATGACAGAGATTTCCCTTGGAATAAATTCTACAGAAGCTAGGAAAATACAATGGGTGCTTTCAAGGTGAAGCCCATTAAATCTTGATGGGAGACACTGATGAAGTGTGGGTCTGGCACACACCTGTATCATGAACCCCCTTAATGCCTTGTCTCCACTACAAAATTACACTGAATTAGAAAAGAAGCTTATGAAATTGCAATGACGAGCAAACAATAGGAGTGATTTTCAGTCCACATTGACACAGACAAATCATTTCAATTTCATGGCCGCTAGTCATAAGCAATCTCTTGTTCCAGCAAGGTTTACACAGCTGACATGCTGTCACATGCAAAATGACCGTAAAGCTGTAGTCAACTTAATGTCAGCAAACATGACTCCTCAAGGCTGTGCCTGGATGCTACATAAACTCCAAACCCTGATTGATACAGTCTCCCATGTTTGATTATATTCTCTGGGAACACAAGGATGCTGAGGAATGAGGAAGAGAGAAAAAAACCCTATTGACATCATCTGAAAGGCTCATTTATTTAGGAGTGCTTTGAATCAGGTTGTGATAGGTTTTAATTTACTGAGGGGATGAAGGAACTCCAGCCCCTGACTATGTGCATGAGCCAACACAGGCACCCTCCTGCACAGCACAAGGCAGTCAGGATTTCCTCGCTGCCCACTGCCTAGGCGCACGTGCCTTCAGTTCAGGTCATGGCTGCAGTCCCAGTATAGTGCTCAACTGTGATGTATATATTTTCTGTTAACTCAATCTAGGCAGATGCTAATCTCTCACAAGAATTCATTGCAGTAATCAGGACAGCTCCACTTTCCCTTCTGGGCTATCTCAGCACCCTTTCTGCTGGTTATCACTTGTAAACAAACAGAAATGTCCCAGGTTCAGTTTCAGAACCAAAGCAATGGGGTTTACATTGACAGCTGTATGGGAAAATAACACACACAAGAGCAGAATTGCCACAGCATGGTGAGCTGCAAGATAGAGAAGCAGCATCTCAGGAGGCCAGCAACCAAGATTACATCAAATAAAGCTTTGTCTTCCTGTATTGCCCCACTTCTTTTTCTGCCATTTCCCCATTCTCTCATTTTTGCCCAAATCTGTCCTCTGCCACCAAGTGCTTCTCTTGCAAAGCTTTTGTCCTCTTTTCAAGGGTACTCTCTACTCTTCTGGTCCTAACAGCTGCAAACACATCTCTTATTAAAGGCTTCTTTAAAATAGGTTATCCCATGAATACACCCTCCTTGACAAAAAACAAGGAGACAGTGGGGGACAGCAGAAGCCACCAGCAGTGTGATAAGCAGTGCCTGGAAGGGACAATGCAGCTGTGCTATCTTTCATATGGTGACACTGCACTGCAATCATGGCAATGACCTGCCTGTACCCTTGCTATCACCTATATACTCAAGATTTAAATTGGGTCTTTAGTGCTCAAACTTTCTGAATGTGATTATCTTCTTGATCTGTGGCCAGAATGAAGAGCTACCACTCATGAAAAAAAAAAAAAAAAAAAAAAAAAAAAAAATTCGTTACGATTAGCTCTGATCTTGAGAGATATAAATCTAAGAGCTGTGAGCACTCTAGGCATTTGCTTTCTTTTACATTCGTTCCTACTTAGATTAGACTTCATCTCATTTGGCAAGATATTGTGGGGTCTTTTTTAAATTAAAAGTGTAAAGTATCAGCTGCATCAATGAAATATTGAGGTGCCAAGAAAATGACTGCTAAATTTACAAGTGCCCAAAATATCTTGCATGTAAGATTTCCATATTCAGGATAATGGCAAATAATCATTCCATAAAGAAGAAAAAGATATAATAGAAATAAGGAGATTTCATTTCCAAATGCTCTTCAATGTATAATAAAGTAAAAATGGTTATTCTGCATTAGCAGTTACCTACCACAGATGATAACAAATGACTGGTTAGATCACCCTTGAGCAACACAAGCCCTCAAGGTTTAACCAAACATCAGTTCATTGATGACTGTTGAGGCCCTGATCACACACCCCCTTCTCCCCAGTAACATGCTTCCTGCCATGACTCACATTCCCAGCTTGTCTTTAGCCCATCCCAGTCCCAGTGAGGGGCCTAATGCTGCTCCCTGTCTGCCCCACTCCCTGGCTGGGGAGGGATTAGCCTTAATGCCAGGTCCTGCCCTGCCATCCCCTGGGGAGCATCCCCAGGGAGCTCCTAGTCCTCACAATGCCCTGGTACACTGTTACCCAATATATACCAACATAGATGTCAAATAATATGGTAACATCTTACATATCAAAACACAAACACATTTAAGAAAGAGAAAGCTACATATGGATAACATTCATGCCTGTGTATATCTATTTTTCAGAAATAGCTCTGAAATTATGGTGTTAGCAAACACCTGAAGAGCTCCTGTGAAGGTTTCCCTCTCTAGCTATGCTCTTCCTTTGGAAAGAAGGTTGTTACCTGACCTTGACATCACTTCAAACAATGGTAATTTCTTCACATCATCTGAAGACAAACTCTGTAAGGAATTATTATTACCATCCCTCCACCAGTGATAACTGTACATAGCAACAGTGATTAGCACTTTCAGTATTTCAGTTAGTATCTTATTATTATCAATAAATTAGTAACCAATAAAATTAAGTGATCTGATTCAAAGTCTAGGTCAAATTCCATCAAAATGAACTGCAAAACTCCAAGAGTATGAGATGTTAGGACTGAAACAACAAACTCGATGAGTTTCCTAGAGTCACTGAATTCTGCACTGGCTTGCAGGAGGGGGTTAACAAGGCTTTTGCTGGCAGAAGAAGAGCTGTATTATACAATAACTTCTAAATCCACTGATTATAAAGTGCCTTGAACAATAAACAGTGGAAAAAGGTCAGACCAGTGGAAAGTGCAAGAACTGTTTTATACAACTCATGACATGGTTTGGGCTAAATTTCTCTGGCTGTTTTCCTTTGGTGTTCTCCTTTGAGTTATAATATATGAGGATGAAGTGATGTGATTTCTATTCATGGGTGATAAGGGAAGATCTCTGAACTCAGGCAGGTAAGACAGACTATCTTTCAAGTCTAAATAAAGTAAAATTAAATAGACATAGAGATTTAATACTGTGCTCTATGTAGAGACTTTCTACTGACTTTCCCATTAATTTCTGAAGAGTTTGGAAGCCAAGATTTGGGAAGTCAGAACCAGATGTTAATCTATTACATAGTTTATTATATTAACTGAAATCAGATTTCCTTCCTTGTATATGATTTTGTCAATTATTTTTTCCATATTAAAATATACTTGGAAATTCATATAATCTGTAAAACATAAGTTGTTCTTGTAAACGGTCATATGTGCAAATCTTTGTTCAGAACAAAATATTTCTGTCCCTGACTTAAAAGGTTTTGCAGTTCAAGGGCTGTGAGCAATGTCTCCCTATGAGATGAGATGATCTGCTGTTGCAGAGCTCAGGAAGTACACTGGGACAGGTGCAACAACAAGCTGCCATGACACACAATCACAGGAGGTGTTAACCTTCAGATACATACTTTCACAAGCAGCTTTGCCCAGAAGCATCCTTAACTTCACCAAAGCAGGAAAGACATCTATGTGTAAGGATTTATTGAGCATCTCTGCAGCAAGGGACTGTGTCAAACCTTGAGAATCCACCTGGCAGGGTGAGACTTCAGCCTGAGAGCAGGGATGAAATATAAGCATGTTTTTAGTCTACTAAGCAATACCTTCCAACATTTGCAGTGGCGTTGGCTGTTAGCTGTATTGAGAGGTTATACTGGTATCAATTAAAGACATAAAACTGTTACTATTTCACAACAGCTTAAAAGAGAATGAACCTTGTCCCTGTGGTCCACTTAATGGGAAGACCTTACCTACAACTAGAATTTCTCTTAACTGAGATTGTATGAGAGAGAGTGCTGCATCTTTCAACTATGAATTTGTTTTTTCTCAAATGTGTGCAGATTAATCAAAGGTTATGTAGACACAGTTATCCTTCAGAACCAGCAACCTGTCAGGCTGCTGCTCTAGGAGATCCTCACTACAGGTTATCTAGGATATCCTTACCCCCCAGGAACAGTACCTGGGTTGCACCTCACCTTCACCTTCTCCATACGTCAGAGCAAAGAACAATCCCTGACTGTCCAACAACTGAATGCAGGTAGTAGCCCGGTGCTACTGAAAATAAACATAAGGGGAGGAAAGAATACTGGTCAAAGATTTTTGTGTGAGAGCAGCAGTTCCAGTTCTTTTCCATTCCAGGAACCTCACCATTGTCATGCATTGATTAAGTAGAAAAATTGAATGTTATGTAAATTTATGTTCTGCTTCAAGCATACAATTCATATACTTCAAACTAATTTCCTCCAGTTCATCACGGGAACAGAAGAAATGCTTGTTACACAACACACAAGTGTCATACATTCCTGCCAGATTCACAGTGGCCCATCCTTCACAGATTTGATTATTCCACGTTTTATGGTAGTATAAGGCACTTCAAGCTATGAGTCTTCCCCAAGGAATGTTAACGCTTGTTAGAAGTACATGACCCAACCAGTCTTACTACAAAATGCTTGGAAAATGTTACATCAGAGTACTATTAATACACTCCATTGCACTTACAGGACATGACTGCATGTGGAAAATCTGATGACTTGTGAGCTTATTAACTTACTGAGATTCCTCACTGCATTTATGAAAGATATGCCACAACTAAATTACCTGACCCAGGGTGATTCCTGAAAGGTACATCAGACTCCAATATGCTACTCTTGGAAATACAGAAATTTTGAGTAGAGCTGCACTCTGAAAACTGCTAGTTTGGTTAAAAACAAGCTTTCCATGAAATATCATGCCAGAAAAATTACCTCAATACTTGCTAATTAAATACACTTTTCTTTAATAAACACAATATTTATAATTCAATTCATTTGCATTAAACCAAATAGCATAAAGATCAATATAAAATAGATTAGCAATGTCAATATAACTTAATTTGCATAACCTCTATATATTTCATGTAAATATTTATTATACAATCTATGGCACTGATTTATTGTTAAAAAGACAAACAAAAACAGAGATAACAAATGTAATTTAATCATGCGTGTGTAACTTTGTAAAATAAATCTAGCATTTTGGGACTTACTTGTGAGAAAGAGTGAAAATACATTACTGGAAGTAAGATAATTCATACCTGTGTTTAAAATTAAGCAAAGGCGAAGTGTGATGGCAGCTCAGAGAACAGAAATGAGACCTGCCAAGAAGGACAGGCTGCCAAGGCACCACGGGTTCTGAAAGTTGCTCCTGTTATGAATTCTGATCCACAACTCTGCAGCCAGTGCCTGCCCTCCACCTCACTCCAGCACCCCTATTTTACCATCTAGGAGCATACACCATGACTCACTAATAACCTCAGGGGCTTCTTTGCAACCTCCTTTATAAGCCTGTCTTCCTATGCACCAGCAGAATGTATTTTACCTCTTAGTTGTCATTTCCCAGCTGTTAGCAGTGGTGAAGAACATTTATTAAATGAAATAATTGTGTCTTAGATTAATACTTATTAACAATGTATCTACTAATACCCATTTCAAGGAAAAAAAAAACAACAACATTGTTTACTATCAACACTTAACTACTCTGTCTGCATGTACAATGGGAAATGCTTCTTGTGGCACTGGCTGCTAAACTTGTCCAGCATGTTTTGGGTTCAACACCTTTATCAATGACATTGATGATGGAATAGAGTGTCTTCTCAGCAAGTTTGCAGATGGCACGGAACTGGGAGGATTGGCAGATACACCTGAAGGTTGTGCGGCCATCCAGCGAGACTTGGACAGACTGGAGAACTAGGCAGAGCAGAACCTAATGAGGTCTAACAAGGATAAGTGCAGAGTCCTGCATCTGGGGAAGAATAATAAATTACACC
>JANIJG010017744.1:0-14859 GCA_024611175.1 Megaceryle torquata | reverse complement strand
GGCTCCACCCTCAGCATCCCCCCCCCCCCACCCCGCGGCCCCCGGCCCCGGCAGCAGGCGGGCCCCGCTCCTCTCCGGCCCGGCCCCCCCGGAGGTGGCGGCGGCGGGCGGGCGGCTCCGCGGTGCCGCGGGCGGGGGCTCAGCCCGCGCGGCCGCTTGTTGATCGCGGCGCCCGGCGCCGGCTCCGCGCCTCCCGGGCCCGCTCCGCCCCGCGCCGCTCAGGCAGCCCCCGCTCCCGGGCTCGCCGCTGCGCTGCGGCGCCGCTGGCATTCGTTCTTCCATTGCAACATTGCAAACCCCTCCTTTTTTTTTTTCCTCTCCCCTCCTCTCTCCCTTTCTTTCTTTTTTTTTTTTTTTTTTTTTTTTTTTTTGCATGAAGATGGCGGCGCCGCTCGCCAGCAAGGCAGGGTCCGCCGGCACCAACAGCAAGCCTCCCTTCCCGGAGCTGGATTTCCGATCGGGAGCCAGGGTGGAGGAATTGAATAAACTCATCCAGGAATTCACCAAACACGACCAGAGGGAGTACGACGACCAGCGAGCCCTAGAGATCCATACGGCGAAGGACTTCATCTTCTCCATGCTGGGTAGGGCAGGGACCGTGCGGGGCGGGGGCAGTGGCGATGCCGGGCCGGGGACCCCGGGGCAGGGCTCCCCGACCGTGCGGCACCGGCGGAGCCTTTCCCCGTGCCGCGGGCGGGCCGGACTGGGGGTCCCTGGCCGCAGGGCGGGTCTCACCCCCAGGAAACTGTTTTTTCTTGTCCTATCCACCTAGCGTTTAGCGGGGATGTATTTATAAGCACAGAGAAAAGTCTGGGTCGCAGAGCTGGCCGGTGCCCGAGAAACACACCGAGGCAGCAGGGCTGGAAGCGGGGCGAGACCGACCTTTTATTGTTTTTCCTCCCAACTATGAAGGCTGTAGAAAACACAGATATTTTTTTTTCTGGAGCTCTTATTTGGTTATTAGAGCAGCTGATGGTTGCACAGGAGCATCCTCTGAACTGTGTTTCTTGCTTGGCTTGCAAAACTTGCTGCGAGTGAAGCAAGTCAGATTGTAGCGGGGGAGTCCTCATCTGCGAGAAACTTTGAATCGCGGGCAGAGATCCTTAAACCAGGGTGAAACGTGTTAGCCTTTGTAGAAATCACCTGGGCTCTGGCATGACTAAGGCTTCTTAAGGTCAACAGTGGAATGATTAACAACTCTGATTCTCTAGGTAGTCAGTTCCGGATAAATATTTACCTTGTTTTGACTTAGAAATCACTCACAAGAATGAGAGTATCTCAGGGTACGAAAGGATGCTCTTTAACATGCAGATTGGACCTCCCAAATCAGTCATCCGAGTTTGAGTCAATATCTCAAACATTTTTGCAATGTAAAAGCGATGGGGAAACAGCAGGTGTGGCCAGTGAATAGTTCTTTGTAGCTCAGAGGTGCACATAACACCCCCAAAGTGCATTTGACACAAACCAAGTGCGTGGTCTATATGTATGCTGTGAATGACCTGCACCACTTCTCTCATTCAGAAGCACAGAGCTGTCCTATTACAGTCATAACTATTTTCTGTACTGGGAAGTGATCACTATAATGGACCAATTCCTCTACAGCCAGGAACATACCTACACTTACTAAATAAGTATCTACCTGTCCAGCTGGTTATCTTGTAAGGTACCTAGATAAGCATAATTGCCTGCTGTGGGATCTGCACAATTTCATTTGTCTATTGCTTTTTTTTTCACCAAGGGCTAGGCAGGATATAACAGACTAAATTTAGCTTGAGAACAAGGACAACAAGTTGAAAAGTCGGTAGCATTTATATTTATAGTTGCTGTTATAAATATTTTTCCCTTCCTGTTTAAAGAAAAATGATGTGGTGAAGCCATGGTTACCTCAAAGCCTGTAGGATTTTTGTTACTGAAAACCTGATCCTGTGGAAGTCATCTACTGATATGATCTGATACATTTTTCAATCAAGGCTTTAAATAACTGTCTGAGGAAGAAGGGCTGGATGAGATGAAGCAAAGAAGATAAAACAGCCAGAGCAGCAGATCTGGGTGTGAGGCTAGCAAGTAAAAAAAGCTTTATATGATCCTGTTTAAGCATTAGTCTTTGGAGGGGATGGGGACCACAGCATTTCTCCCTCCCTCATGTGGGAGAAGGCAATAACGACAGAAGAACAGGCTGGAGCACGCCTTGTGTTTCTGCAAATGCACCCTAGTGCCTTGCTGTTCATGAAAACGGGGAGCCTTAGGCTCTTTAGAAATAAAGTAAATTGGTGTGGATGCCTTTGTTAATACAATGTCTGGGAGTTGAGCATTCTCAGTTTTAAATGTATAGACTAAAGACAGGGTTTAAATAAAAGCTGTATTTCTGTTTAAGTTATGCCTGGCAATTTGTTTTGGAATAAAAGAAAAGACTTGAGGACCAAGCCCAGGGCGGAAGTGCAGACGGGGCGTCTGACTTGTCTGCATTGGACCCAGAAGTTGTATTTGTGGATCAGACCCTTCTTAGCCATCTAGGCTCTTAAATCAAAAAGGATTTAACTTATTAATAAATAGCTCTTTCCCCTGTGCCTGATCCTTCCCATATGTACTGCTCTTATCTCATCGGGTGATGATAGGAAAATTAAACGTAGCTTTCTTGATTTAATTACATTGGTGTGTAATTGTTGGATGAATGATAGGCGAGGAGACTTTGTGCAGATTCTCAGATGTTTGTACTCTGCATGGCTTGCCCTCTAGGTCAGATCTTCGCTTTCTATTTATATTAACTCTTTTTTGTCTGTCTTGTCTTGCCCTGGTTATTAGCGACTGAACTGTAGGAGATCTGAAGAGTTGGGCTATGATAAAATTAGGGAGAGATGCTGCCTGTCATGCTTTTGTCCAAAATCTTGTGCCCTGAGCATTAGAATAGGACTGCAAATGACCTACCTATCTGGTGGAGGGAGTGAGTATTTTCTGAATATGGGTGATTCCAGGGCATCTCACTCATAGTCACCAAGACACTACGGTCTTGCTAACACCCTACACTGAAACCACAGGTGTCTTTTGGTGCCTTCACTGGGTAACTTCTTGTACTCACACTGAGCTGTTCCTGATAATTACTTGTCTCTTTGACAGAGGTATAACTGAGCCTCAAAGGAAGGGAAGGCTGTATTGATCAAGAGAAAGAGTGGAGAAAAGACAGTCCTGTGTTCTGGGCAGCGGGCTGGCTGGCAGCGACTGGGGGACCAAGTCTCTGCCTGCCAGTCCTGAAAGGAGATAATTACTCTCCTTGTGACTCATTTGGGGAATATTTTTTATGCTTAAAGAGTGATAAAGGAGTATTTTTATCAAGTGATGATATTACAGTCAATGATATTCTGATTTTTAAAACACTTGCTGCTATTGTGATGAGAGGTGCATAGCACTCAAATTAAAAGCCTTTTATGGGTACCTGACCTAGAGGGTATTGTTCCTGCAATACAAGTACTTTCAGGAAACTTCTTTAATAAATGCTACCTGTCTCCTTCTGTTCAGCACTTAAGTAAAAAGTATTATAATGCACAGATGTGCTTGGCTTAAAAAAGCCATGTATTATGCTCTTGGGAACTAGAACATTGCATATTGAATAACCCTTTGAAATTTCCAGTGCTAACACTGCATCAAATCAGCTCATGTTATTAGGGATACGGACTTTTGCATTTTACTTCTTAACAAGAGAAAAAGAGCAAGGGGATATGAATAAATAAATACAGACTATACAGAGCTGTTTCTTCCACTCCAGGCACACATTGGCATTCAGCCATCTAGAGCTGTTCTCAAGGTCTTCAGGTTGGTATTTTGTTTCCCTTTCCTATCATGAGTCAGGAGAGGGACGCTCAGGACATTTCATGCCATTCCCTTTCCTCTCATTGCCCTCTACCTCCTAGGAAGGACTGGTTTAAATTGGTGCTGAAAGGGCCTTTCTTTTTTTAAGGCCTCTAGTTTATCTTTTTGTCACTTCAGTGGTTACATCTCACTTCTGCGGGAGCTGCCCATCAGGACAGGCCACACACTTTGAGATCTGCAGCCAGCTGCGACTTAGAGCTGTTGACAGGACCTCTAGAGAGCTTGTATCAGCACCTGATACAGGAGAGGTGGTGAGCCTGTCCTGAGAGCATTTCCCTTTCCTCTGGTGTCTGCCCAGTGCTGAGCTGGGTGTTGCTAGCAAGTGTTTGTGATAGAGGCAAGTCTCATAGTGGAGGCAGAGCTGGCATCAGCAAAAGATTTCTGCTGCCAATGCCAGCTTCCCAAATGGAGTGAGATATCCTGCTGGGCTCCTGCATCTGTAGCAAGGCTTCCAGCAGTTTCTTGGACTGATCAGTCCCTAAATTATGAGAAGCAGAGGTGCACATTGCTGTGCTGAGAACAGAAGTGTCCTGACAACAGCTTGCTTTTACTAGCATCTTCTACAAGAGAAGCATTTTGAGGTCCTCTCCTGTACCTGAGGTCTGTGTAGCAGAACACCATTGGTAGTGTGACTCTGTTGTGTGGGTTTGTGCAGCATTTTTTCTCCCTTTCTCTACCTGTCATAACTTGCTGATGAAACCTATTGTAGATGAGATTTCAGGCATTGTTGGAAGTGTTACCTATTTGTCTGTGATACATCCCAGAAATTCTCTGGTTTCTGTTGTGGTGTCAAGCTGATGAAATAGCAACAGGATTGGAGTGATCTCTCTAGGGTTAAATCTTTTGTGTGTGTGCGCCTTTTCTCAAGAGAGGCCAATCATGATAGGAGCACACTGTACTCTGAGGCCTATGTTAATAAAGGCTCCCTGCTGACATTCCCTGTGCTGCTGAATGCATAATGCCCAGCTGTTAAAAACAACCTTACTGTATTGCAGATTTCTTTTCTGGCTTCTGTTGGGTCTCCTCTCCATGCAGGCCACATGTTTCTGCATTTGCATTTGGTATTGTGGGGGTTATGTGTTATTTTTTTCTGAAGGGACAGGGTGCAAGGCTGGTGAGGTAACCCTAGCATGGCACTGGTAGCTTCTAATTTGGTTACAGCTATCAGAAGTCAACTATTTTAATCTATTTGTGGGTTCTTTCTGTGTAACTAGTTAAAAAAGGTCAGTGGCCTCCTCTGTTTCTTTATATAAAGGAATTGCTGCTCTATGCATGTGTGCAGGGAAAATAGCTTGAAAATCTCTCTATTTGTTATAAGATTCTGGTACTTCACTTGCTCAACTACTGTTTTGAAACATGAGGCTATGATGCAAAGTATTTAGTGTAATAGCTAGGAACATGTCCTAAGGGCACAGATTCTCATGGCAGGCTTGCCAGGCTGCCCACTGCCTTTTCCTTCCGCCTGTGGAAATATTTGTAAAAGATTTGGGTGAATACTTGCCAAGCCCAATTATGCAATTATGTTTTAAGGGCAATTTTATAATTATAGTGGAGGATGGTAACCAGGATACATGAGTTGCTGGGTTTTGACTTTTCCTTTTTTCTTCCATGACTTTACATGAATGCTAAAACATTCTGAGCAATTCTAGTTAGAAACCAGTTGTTCAACTTTCTTTTAGGCAGCTGGCTATTTTTGTAGGTGAAGCTAAATTAAAGACAAATAGATCATTGCTCAGAAAGGCTGGAGAACATGGAGGTTTTTTATAGCTTTGCTAATTTATAAGATGGATGTGTACTCGGATACTCAGAGCAACCCATAGGCAGGGTCCAGTCTAGAGGAGACTCAGGATGTAATAGTCCTGCTGGGACTTCTCAAAGGGAATCTTTATGCTGTGCGAGTTTTTTTAATAGTTGGGTTTGTCTTAAATTTATTTGGCATATGCCAGGTTCCTGCTGGCTTTAATGACCTCCTGTACAGCTAAAACTTCGGCATCATTTCTTGAACCTTGACATGTACACTTTTACGCCTGTGCACATCCCAGGCTTTTTGCTGCAAAGATGGTTTTCCCAGGCACATCTCTGAAACCCTTCCCTGTCCAGGTCAGACCGTAACTGTTTGTACTATGCAAGATAGCTTAGGAAGAAATGTGGTTAAGGCCAAGAGATCAGCTCTCCCCTCCAGTCAAGGGGGCTTCAGTTGCAAGGGCTGCTTCAGTGAGACACTGTGAGCAGTGATTGAGATAGTCTGTTACCTATGGCTGGGTGATGTTTATGCATGAAACTAATTTGAGAAGCAAGAACTGTAGCTCATTTCCTATGAAAAGAGGCTGAAGAATTTAATTCATTACATAGGGTCACATACCTCCTGAGCCAGGTTTGACCTTAGCAACTTACAGCTGGGATGGGTTAAGTTCCATATCCTAAAAGAAAACTGTTAATCCTGCCCATTGGTAGCTTTGCCTGCTATCCTGAACAAGAAGATAAAATTCCAAGAGTAACAGTCCATTCATCTGCATAACAGACTGTATTGCATTTAGACTTTTTCTAATTTGCCTGTCTTTGGGGTATGAAACAAGCAGTTGAGTAGATGAAGTTCTGAGGAAGTAATGAAGGGTATCTGCCATCATTTTTTTTTCCTCAGAAAAGCAGAGGGTCTATAAGAGGAGCTAAAGCAGGAGGCACCTTTGGGTGTTGTGCTCACAGAACATCTCTTATTGAGAAAAGAGGAGTGTGGCTGCATAGGACCAAGGTTGAGAGAGATGAAAAATGACCTTTAGGTGGATGTCTCAATTTATTTGCCCAAGTCTTGTTCTGTTCACTAGTAGAGTGATGCAAGTTCAGGAGAATGAACTGTAACTTTATTGGAACTTGCAACCATACTGCATAGGTTCCCTATCCTAACTGTGGATTTTATATACAGTGAAGTTTTTTGACTTATGTTAGCACAAACCAGTCTTACTGACTTACAAAAATATGATGGTCGGCTTCTATTTTTTTGCTAATGAAACTGGAAGGCAGCTTATGAGACATTAAAAATAAATCTTCCAGCAGCAGCTGATGTTCCAGATGCTGCTATGGATTTTGCTCTGTTCAGTAAAGAGAACACCACTGTTTGCTTTCATTTCTACCATTCTGTTGCATTCCCTTTTATAGTGATTGTCTTGGACATTAATCTGCACCTTAGTATTCCAGCCAACCTGACAGGTCCCTGAATCATGTACTTCTACATTAGATAAACTTTCTACAGTTATTTGAAAGCACCATTTCAGTGTCTTTCTGGTTGTAAGAGAATCTACATGTGCTGTAGCATTCAGTTTGAGGAAGATAGATTCCCTTCTCCTCAGCATATTTGACTTTTGAGCTTTTAATAAACACTCAATGCTAAGGAAGTTACAACAATCAAGTTAATGCATTATATTTCACCTGTCAGACAGTATGATTTTAATCTAATTTAAAGGATGTAATTAGAAGGTTGTTAATGCATTTTGTTACGAGCATGCTGGTGTCAAAAGTACTATTTGCATACCACTGAGTGGGGGTGATTAATTACTTTAAGGTTCATAATATCCATGTCTTTGAAATAGCAGTGGTAGCTACTTCCACCCACTCATGTTTAGGACTGTGGGCAGAAGTTGGCACAGCACTAGGTGGCTTCAGCTTGTAGAACAGGAGGTGGGTGGCATCCATTTCACCCTAAGAAAATCACTCTGTAGGTAAAACACTGAGTCAGGATACCTTAGACCTCTGTTCCAAACTGAGCTGCCCACCAATTTACACTGACCTGTGCAAGTTTCTGAATATAATGATATGTAGTGGGATCTCTGTACTACCAGAAGCCTTCCTCATCTCCTGTGTTTTTCAGCAGCCTGTGAAAGGTGGGATGGTACTGGAGAGGAACATAGTGGTGTTGCTGTTCTTCATGGTAGGATGGTTTACCTATGCCACCCTCTGAAAGTGAAGCTGGAAAAGGAAGTCTGTTTTTTGAGAGTCTAGCCTCAGAAAGTGTTTAAATAATGAGGACAAGTAGTTGCTCTGTCATTGGATGTTGATCTAGTGGCTTCCATATCAAGGACGGTTCAGCCTCTCCCTGAGAGAGGGGTTATAACCTGACCCAGTTGGGCAGTTCTAGCAAGTAATCTTATTTCATACTGAAGTGATCCCAAAGCAAAACTGGGACAAATTAGTTAAAGAATACATCCTGACCACAGCCTGAATGGTGATGTAATTTGGCAGAATCAGGTAATGACAAGCAGTAGAAGGCAAGCAGTTTGAGACAGAAAGCAAAGGAAAAATACAAGACATGGCTGAAACTAGAAATCCTGCTGGGATAGCTGTAAGGAATTTGCAGACAACTTTTTTTTTTTTTTTTTTTCTCCCATGACACCTTTCTAAGGTCATGATTTAGAAGTAAAGTACATAAATATGTGGGATACTGTTGGTCTTCTTAGATCTTCTCTGCTGTGGCTTGTAGTCAGACCGTGCAGGATTTCTTCCACCCGCTGACACAGAGAGTTCAAAACCAGTTTGGTCCAGAACTTCTGAGCAGCTTGGGAACACTTGAAGTTGCATCTAGAAATAGTAGTCAGTTGCTTTACTGCATAGTCTGTTGGGCCATGTGCTTTTCCTGTTCTAGAATGTCTTAACTCTCCTGTTCATGTTGTAGGATCTTTTGACACTACTCCACACCTCTCTCAAGGAAGACTGTTTAGAAAAACAGGTGCTGCAGTTGTGAAGAAGGAGTTGTATTAAACAGTGATCAAAAATGCTAAGACAAACATTGCAATTTCCTTCTGTGCTTTTCCCTTCAGCACTTCTACTCTTTTCATTTTAATGGAAGAACTGGTGATGCTTTGGGTAACTCCTCTTGGAAATGAATCCTGTGCTAATAGCTCTGGCTGGGCCTGATCCACAGGAAAATGCTGGGAGATATTTCATGTTTGTTTTGTACCTCACTAATTAATGTATAACTTAGTGGTAGAACAGCAGGAAAGCTGCATTTGCTGACACTTCATGATATAATGATTTAATCCTTTGTGACACGTTCCTGCTGAGTGTCAAAGCTGATAACTCTAATCTCTGTCCCTAGCTCAGTATGACGGGAACCTATTCTAGAGGGCATTTTGCAGGAGCTTGCAAACTCTTGTAGGTACTTTGTGACCAATTCGTGTAAACTTTTTTTGTTCATTGACACTCTTGAATGTGATCGTACAAGATTGCCTGGTGCACTGAGGAATCTGGAGTTGAGTGCAAACAAAGGAGCTAACTGACTGCATTCAGATGAAATAAGGCTTGTCCTAGAAAGAGGGAGGAAAGAACCTAATCTCCTTCTAAATTCACATCTTCCTTTGCCATTATTCAGAGCAGTGTGGTTATATTGATTCAGAGGTGCCTAAATCCACTGTTCTTTGCTATATATGATTCTGAAGCCTGGGTATGGATGCAGATCTGTACACAGGCATAGCTGTGCAGCTACTCTCCAGTGCTTAGTCCTTGTGATACAACCAGCAGAGCTTGCTTATCTTCCAGTGTGGACAGTGAATTGCTGTTTATTTTAAGCTTGGGTGAATGGTATTCATAAAACAATTTGCAGCTCTGCAAACAGAGGAGGGAATGTCATTGTAACAACACTTTGGGGGCTCTGTTGCCTTCTGTCTCTGAAATTTGCCTTTTGAAAGTTGCATGCAGTGTGCTGAGTGGCAGATTAGGTGTTGATATTGGCCCCTTGATACGAGGCCCTTAAAGCTTGACTTGCTGAAATGTCTGTCCTTCATAGTCAGTAGGGCAACCATGTGCTAAGCAATCAGTAACTTGAGGAAAATAAGAGGAATGCAAGTCCTTCTGTATCTTGAACAAGTTGCACACTCTGAATTAAATGACTTTTTTTTTTTTTTCCAGTGTGCAAGCTGTAATGTCCATCTAAGTGCATTATTGAGAAAAAGGAGCTATTACAATTTGACTGAGCCTCTGTCAGAGTCTTCTTTTATATGCTAAATTGTCTGTAAAAGCTTGAGCCTGTACCCTCATTTTTTTCCCAATATCCCATGAATTTTGTGAATGTGAAAAACCTGCATCTGAGGCAGCGGCGTTATACTGAAAATACCCACTTTGACACAGGCTTGTGATATCAAAGAATGACTATATCTGTGCAGTTATTTTAATTAGAGGGAGAGATTCATATGTGCTGTGTAAGCACTTATCAAAATTATTTGCACATTATCCCAGCTGCAAAGTTAAGGTACAAATTAGTCTGAAAAATCAGTTTTTTAAAAAAAAGTTATTTTGATCTTCTTAAAATTCTGGTTCTGGAAACAAGGCACTCCTGAGTTACTTTAAAAACTAGACAATACCTCTCACTCCTTCACTCAAGCTGCAGACAGGAGGTTTAGAATCGTGGTTTTTATCTAAGCCGCTTCTTAACAATGCAGGTAAAGAAATTGGTGTCTGAAAATCTGCTCTTATGGTGAGACCAGTCTTGTAAGACATCACTTGTGTATATGAATCACTGTATTGTGATAGTGCGTGTCACTCTTGAGTTCTCAACTTTCTTAAAATAACCCTTTTTTTACCTTGAAATGTGTATGTGCCTTTATGTTATTCTATTTTCTGTTTTACTTTGCCCCAAGTGAATAATTTAGGTGGAAAATATTTTCAGTTCAAGGGCAGTGATGACAGTGCTTTGGAATGCAGGAGAGTGCTGTTGAGAAGTGGTGTACCTGAAGTTTGCAGGTGAGGGTCTTATCCTGTCCTGGCAGAGCTGTTCCACTGGGGCAGGCTTCACTGGGACAAGGCCAGCCCTGCTCAGTGAGGATTGAAGGAGTCCTGTGGAAGAGATTTCTGTCTCAGGGAGACAGGAGTCGGAGAGACAAATGAACAAAATCTCCAGACCCACAGCATGTCGATAGACCTCCTGTTGTTCTTAATTCGCATCTGTAAATGGCACTAGTTTCCGCTGTTGTGCACCAAGACAATAATAAATAACAATCCTTAGTGTTTATATACCACTTCACAATTTCCAGAGTGTTCAACACACATTAACTAATTCAGCTGAGATGCAAATATTCTGTGAGTAAATCTAGTCTTCTTGCTGCCCAGGGGAGCCTTTCATTACAGCTGGGACAAGGCTTTTCTTTTTCCTCTTAACTGGAGCTGTTGGCAGGAATGTTCTATACAGGGACAGTGTCTTTCTCTCTGAAGTTTTAAAACGTTTGCATATACCCCTGTTTGCACTGGAATTGGACTACTTCCAAGTCATATGTTGTACTATTAACAAAATTATGCAGCAGACTTGCCTGTACATTCTGTGCTGCAAATATGCAGACCCACAGTTAACAGATTTGTGGTTTCAGAAGCTATTGAGTTAGCAAAGATGTTGATGCATTAAGTGCATCTTTCTGTGCTTGCATAAGGCCTTGGGGGAACACCATCTCCAGTGGACCTTAAGGCTCAGGAGGGGAATAAATATCTTTCAGTCTGACTATGCTGGATCATCAATGTGCTGAAGAGAACTGAAGATGCTTGGTAGATGGCTTTCATCCATGTTTCACTGGATCCATTGTCTGCTTTCTTTTGGGGCAGGAAAAAGCCCGACAGAAGGCCCGTTGCCAGGTAAGAGATGCATTTAAGGGCAAATAAAGACATTGTATCCTATCGTTTACAGTCCTGAATCCCAAACATGGAGGAATATATACATTGTCATGAATCTCATTTGTATGACTTTTGACTCACCTTCTGCCTTGGCGTGTGCGTAAATCTGGTGAGAGAGTTTGATGCATCTCTGTCTGTATCTTTGAGCTGGGCAGATTGGTTCTACTTTTTATTTGTGAGGACATCGCTTTTTAGCATTCCATTAGGGTGACTAGGAGACAAGCGTTTTTTTTTTTTTATCTGTTCACATCATCTGGGTTTAGTGGTTTACCTTGGAAATAACTATTTGGTAGTCTTTGTAAACTGAAGCCAGCTACTTTAGAACTGCCCACAAGCTCTGTAGTTATAACCCTCTTTTTAATGGGTGAGGTTTAGTTCTAACTAGGTGGTGGCACTTCTGGATTGCATCTTTGCCTAACCTGGAAACTTTCTTTTTTCAAAGTGATGCCTGCACATTTCACCTGAAATGGATTGTGAAAGTACACCAGAGATTATAATTTTCATATAAATGGTTGTATGAACAGGAACACCATTAGCCTCTTAGTGACCTAATTACACAAGGAGGTAGCAGTGCATTTTGAGATCAAAGTTCTCATCTTGCTACAGCTTTCCCTTCAGCTAACAGTGCATGGGAGAAGAAGAGCATGTTTCTTGCAGGTGATGATTTCTCTTTCTGTGGCTTTGATATCCTCATTTTCTGTTTGAAGTTAATGTGCAGATTGCTAGGTGGTGTCACTCAAAATGACTGACTGGGCTGCTGTTGGATGTGAAGATGTCTCCAAGACAACTAATTTCCTGGTCAAACAGCACATTGGCTTCTGCCACAAGACATTTTAAGGGAGCTGGTCAGCTGAAGGAGCAAGGTATTTTAACAGTTTATTATTAGCACTGTAGCTGCCAAGTACAGCTCAGAGACTAAGCCTGAAAATGGTTCTATTAAATATTACAAATGAATAGCTTTAAAAGAAGGATTGCATCATTTGCCTGGTAAACTGATTTGTCAGAGAACTTCTACTAAATAATACGAATTCAGTCTCTGCCTTCACAGTTCATTTTCTCCAATTGCCATACATGTTCCTATGCTGGAAGCAAGGGAATTTAGGACAATCACTCTTACATTTTGTTGTTTTATGTCCAGACTTTCTACTACCATTCAACTCTGACTCTTTAGCATTAGTGTGCCATATTTAAAAAAAAAAAAATACACAAAAATAAAATGTTTTTTTTTCTGTTTCTCTTCTGCTCTAAAACATGGAAAGTTTTAGTGATTGCCTTCTATTCTAAAGGTAGGAAAAAATAAGCTTGAAGCATTGAGTATTTTCCTCCTGTTTTGTCCCCTTCTCCAGCCCCCTTTGTCTCTAGAAGAGCAGTGTTACTGGACAGGTATAGAGCACTTCACTTTTTAATATATATATATGTATATATAAAATACTCCTATACCCATCCTGTTTCAAGGGACTCAGTCCAAACCAAAATAGAAAATACTCACATTTTTTCCTGCCTTCCTTGCAAGGCTTGGCTGCACTGCCTAGCTGAACAAACCCCACCTTTGTCTTCGCTTTGGAATAAAAAACAAGCAGGCTTGTTGATTCCTGCTGCATTAACACTATCCTCCTCCCTCATGCTGATGTAGTGGTTATTAGGGGGGTAGGGTGGAAGCTGCTTGCTGCTGCTTTTATGAGACCTCCCAGGAGGCTGCTGCAGTGTGGATCTCCTGCACTCAGGCCCCAGAGACCTCACAGCACTTGCTTAGGCTGTAAGGACTGGAGGCACACAAGCAAAAAGCGCTTTGTGTGATAGTGGGTGGAGAGAGGACACGAAGCGTGCTAGGCTGAGAGAGCTTGAAGATTTTCAGATGAAAGTCCAGGAGAGACAAGGAGCTGTATCCATGCCCTGACCTCCATCCCACGGCACTTGTGAACCTGAACTCTCAGCTAGTAACCCATGAGCCACTAAGCTGCCTTCTCTGAGCATGCCTGTATGTGCTGGGGAATCTTAGGAATGCGGACTTCAGCACGGTGTGGGGTTGCTGCTGCTCACACTCTGTTCAGCCAAGAGCTTTAGAAACATCAGTGGAGTTGTTATTGCCACGATAAAGCCCCATTGTGGTTGTTTGCAGCATTCTTTAACTAAAGATTTATTTTCCCGGGTAAGGTTCCATTAGAACAGCAGGAGCCAACATCAAAGAGCTGGAGAGATGCCTTTTCCCTTCCCTGGCACAGCACTGTTTCACCCCTCTCCCTTCACCATCACCTCTCCCAATCCCTTTGTTTTTAAGGCATTAAAACTTCAGTGACTGGGATACTGAAGAGGATGTAGTTAGTGGTGTATTGCTCCAAATTACAAGGGCAATTAATCTAAGCAGGTAAGAGGAGAAAGTCTGTGGGAGGATGGAGCAGGTATCACTGATGGAGACCTCTTTTGATGTCTCCTCCATACTGAAGCACCCTCATCTTTAGTCTCCTGCTACTTGAATTGTTCCTGTTGGAGGATGTGGGAGGTCTGCTGTTGACTGATAGAGAAAGAAGGTAGAACCAAGTTGGTCATACAGACCCCACCACCTGCTTGACTTTGTCCATAGCTCTGTCCTATGTGTCTTTGCTGTGTGTGTGTCTCACACAGCAAGACAGCTTGAGTCTGTGGGTTCATTTTGCAGCAGGTATGGTAAAAAGAGGAGAAGGAATGCACTCCTTAGTCTCTCTCTCTGCTTCTGGTAGATAGTGAAAGGTCCTTCTATTTGATTTGACATCCTGCTGACGAAGGCAAAGCAGTTTGTGTCCTCAGCATGGAGGAACAACTGTGCAACCAGCATCTCTGAAAGATCCAACAATGAATCTCGGAGTCCCCTCCAAGCTGTTAGCACAGAGTTCCTACACCTGCAGGCATTCAGTGCCACACTTGATAACTAGACAGTAATTCAAGCTATTTGAGATGCTAAGTGCAGTATAACAAACAACCTGGACCCAAGCGAGAAGCCAGTGTGTTTCTTGAGGAAAATGCAAGGTTATTTTTAGGGTTGTTGCTGTTCTGCTCTGCACCGTGGAGGATAATGCTCCCGTTTTGCATTGCAGTTCAGCTTTGTTCTGCCTTATTCCTCATTTCTTGGTCCCATCTGTTTTAACTGGCAAATATTGGTTGCTTGAGTAACTCCTTTCCTGACCCTGTGTTTTTTCTTCTAGCTGCTGGACAAAGCTGTGGTTTGAGACGATCAAGGGCTTGTGTTCTCTACAAAATACACTTAAAAGTGTTGCTGGTTGCCTTGCAGCAGATCTATTTCTGCCCTGCTGATGGCCTGGCTTGCAATCTGAAAATGCCTGGATAGGATTTATTATGGGCTGACCATTAAATTTT
>JANIJG010017742.1:0-26466 GCA_024611175.1 Megaceryle torquata | reverse complement strand
CCCTGCTCTGGGTGACCCTGCTGGGTGGAGCAGGGGGGTGGCACCAGAGCATCTCCAGAGGGCCCTGCCAACCCCCACCATGCTGGGATACAGCGGAATGTTAGAAACAAAGTGATAATGATTGGGAAATCTATGGACCTTGAGGGTGAGAGAAGACAAAGGATAGCTTTAATATTTAAAAAACAAACCAAACAAGCAAACAAAAAAACCCCACCCAAACAAAAAACCCACCACCACCAAAACCACTGAACTAACAACTTCAGCATTTTGTGCAAGAATTTGTGTCTGTGTTGGCCAGTTATAATAACAGCTTATTAATCTCAGACTCAAAAGGCTGCAACCTGAACTGTCTTGAATTTCTGAAAAGGTCTCCAAAAAAGATGGAGTATTTCTGTATTGACTCATTTTGTTGTGAAAGCAGCTGCAGTGATAAATCCCTCAGTTAAATATTGCTATTACTTACAGTCCTCTCTTACGCAAATTGCCTTTTAAATAACAGTTTCTGCAGCGTTCCATCATTTCAGAGCGTCCTGTCTCCCTGGTACCCGGTTACCGGCTCAAAATTTGAAACCCACCAAGTTGCATGGAAGGAACCACCTGCACCAGCTGTGGATCCTGGTACAGATGATGTGTCTCTTACAAAAGAGGAAAAACACCTCAGTGCGTCCTAACCTTTTGTTCCTCAAGCAGCAACACCCCCTGCCTGGTGGTCTGGGCTTTGTGTTAATGTTGGTGCTGAATGGAATCGGCTCACCCAACCCCCCCGAGATCCGCGTGCACGGATGCGAGTGCTGCCAGATTGCACCAGTGTCTTCTCTTGACGTACCACTTCTCAAAGCAAGCTGCAGTCTAATCCCCTAGTTAATACGGTGCATGAGAACAGATCATACACTGGTGGACCTGCATGTGCACAGCAGGGAGGGTTTAAGGCAGGATGAAAATAAAGCACCGAGTACACTCAAAGGGTATTAAGGTATTCTGGATATCTAGCAGGGTATTTCTTCTATTGTAGCTATACTTTTAGAATTGGAAAACTACATTTCCTCCAAAACCAGCAGAAAAATCATAATATAATACAGAAATAACAATGGAGGGGGCAGTTATGTACCTCTGTTTCAGCTGTTGCTTTACCATATTCCCAGCTGTCTACCACAAAACTGAAATATTGCTGAACTGTTAATGGCTTTAAAACTGGAATTAACTTTGCTTATCAGTGAGAGTGAATTTACAGTATACTGGCTGCCTGGCACTTGCTGCCATAGGAACAGAGGGTGTAAATCTTTGCACTTGAGCTTTTACACCAACTGCTTAATTAGATGTAGATCTGTTGCACTTACCTCAGACTTCTACCCATTCTCCATAGACTCTTTCTCTAGACAGGAGCCGGGACCACTTTCTGGTGGTACCTCTGTTTCTCTTTTGACAGTAGTGGGAGAGTACTCTGTGTATGTTGGAAGCCTTAAAGGTGTACGGGGGAGGAAGAGAGGCAAAAATTCACTTGTAAGCTGCTATTTTCCATGGAAGGACTGAATGCAGAACAGCTGCTTAGCTGCACATTACTTTTGTGTAGTAATTCCTCCAGGCAGACGTGGGTTATTCTTCTGTACATAGGATTTTTTGAGGGACAGGAGGAAAAAAAGTAACTCCAGTGGGCTTGGAAGGGTGTGGAAGATCTGAAGTAAAAAATTAGAAAATACAAGCTTAAATAAACTGTTTTGTGTGGGTGAGTACTGATACATTGCTCCTGGGGCCCTGTGTGGCAGATAAAGGTTGTCTTTTGGGGTCTCTAGAAAACAGTCCAGGTGTTGAGGGAAATTCTGCATAGCGTGGGGCTGCATAGGAAGAGCGCAGCTGGTTTTGTCCCCATGGGCAGTAGCGCTTCAGGCTGCCTCTGCCAGGGTCAGTCACCATCACGTGCTGGCCGGGAAGGCATCTCCTGCTGCTTCTGCAGCTCCCGTGCCCCTTGCCTCTGAGACAGTCAGGAGGTTGCTTGAGCTCTCTGCCTTGTCTCCGTCCCTAAAAGTGCCGATGGTTGCCTCTGCTCTCAGGTTTGTTACCTTGCATTAGATATTTAGAATTCACTAATATGCTACCACCATTAATATAATAATATACGTAAAGTATTTCAATTATGTACATATATATGCAAAGAAATGGGATCTTCTTTGATGGCAGCCAGCGGCTTGGTTGCAGGTTTGAAGATGGGTTTCCGACTGAGACTTGTATCTCCTGTAGGCTGCAGGTGCATGTGACAACGTGAACTGGTTTCAGCGGGAGCCGAGGAAATCGGTTGTCCTCGCCGCAGTTGTACGAAGGCTTGCGTTGTGTTTGCACGCTTAGTTCCCATGCAGCTGTAAGTTCGGAGATAGAGCGCGTGGGGCTTATTGCCATCATGCACGCTTAAACTGCTGCGTGAGAGGGGTCCCTGCAAAAGGACACGTAGCAGTATCTAATATTGTAGCAACTGTAAGGAGAAATGAAGGCAGGAGAGGTGATAAAACAGAAGAAAGAGCAACTTCTCCAAGCAACCTTGAGAACAGTAACTCAGGACATCTTACCCATGGCTGTGATGTCCATTAGGTCAGAACCTGGCAAGAATTCTTCAGTTGGATAGCTATTTCTCCTCTTTGTTGTTTATCAGGAGTTTTCCAAGTCCAAGAAACTTCCATTTTGTGTATTGCCTGATGTACTTGTTGGCTTCTCCTAAAACATCTTTGGCTGGATATCATGTTTATTGGATGTCTGGAAAATATTTTAGCCGTGGTTGTCTGTAGTCCTAGGAAGTCGCAATAGGCTCGAAGCTCCAGAGGACCAAGAGCATATATTGCTACGAACTGAGCGGACGGTGAGAACTGCCGCCCGGCATTTGGCTCCTGCAGAGGCCAAGTTCCACACTTGGAATGACCTCTGCCCACTTCCAGGCCAGTTCTCAGACAAACAGAAGGGGACCCTAAGCCAGCAGATGCACATGTGCTGCACACCAGTCTTCTCAGCAAAGGTGGTCCAGGTTGGCACAGAGGAGGTTCAGGCTTCCAGTGAGACATCTGCATCTGAGAATTCTCCACCATTTAAGCAGAACCACCCAGAGGTGGTGGTGGGAAGGAGACCACAGGGTGCTTTACATACAGGACTCTAAGGGGCGTTTCAGGTCTCTTCATTATTTTGGTCTGGAGTGAATCCGGGCCCTCGGGTTTTTCAGGCATCCCGAGATTTGCAGTTTCCTACGGCATTCCGGTGCTTTCGGTCCCTCTGCTCTGCAGGCAGCCTGACAGCCGAGCCGTGAGTCCCAACAGATCCTCAACCAGGTTGCGGAGCTGGAGGCGACGTCACTTGGCAAGTGTTCCCTGTCATTGCTAATGCACTAGAGGTCTACTTTTTTTTTTTTTTTTTTTTTGTGCCTTTAACTGTGAGCCAAGAAAATAACACTTGCAAAGCAGGTAAAATAGTACATCTTGATACTGGCTGGGTGGGAAGGATGTTGTTCCTCAGCCAGGATAGTGGGGTGGAGAAGTCTGGAGAGTGCTTTCCAAGGTGTGTGTCAGTGGTCAGGGGGCCCTTGGACCTGTCCTTAGTCTTTAGCCTTCCTCACAAGTAGGAGATACCAGCTCATGAAGCTGTTCTCTGCAGCCCTCCTGCCAGACTTCCGGATAGCCTGAGAAAGTGGCAGGATTCGATGGCTAGCCTAGGCTGGGCTTTAAAGTATTTGTTTTCTGAATTTCTAATACTGATGTGGTTAAAAATCTTATTCTTTGACCTGCATCTAAAGCTGAGGTTTTTGCAATTTGGGCTCTGGTTTCTGACTGACAGAGATAAACAAACCAAGAATGCTGTGCTGAGTTGCCAAGATTTAAATGGGAAATGGGATGCTTTGCAGCAACATCCAAGGACTGTTCCTTGCAAGCAGTGTCACAAAAGCACGGGTGACCCCCGTACGTTTGTATCCTTTGTTCGTCGTCCGCGATTCCCCACCGTTCCCCTCTGGGATGTGGAGTTAGAAGCAGGCGTCTGTCCATCTTGCTACAGCAGAGGTGTATCGGGAAGGCTGTGTGCTCCATGGCGCGTGTCCCCGTGAGTCCCAGGAAGTCTCCTTATCCTGACTTTGCAGTGCTGCTGTCAGCAAGCCAGGAGCTGCCTGGCTTTCAGTTAATGTCATTACATAATGCTGCTCCTTTAATATGACCTTTAGCTCTGATACATAATTTGGAGAAATAGTCCTGCATTTACTTTTCAGTTAGTATTCTGGAGCATACCCCAGGAGGATGACTACCATTTATTACTCTTCCAAGCATAGGACTTCATGAAGGCAATTAGGAGTGTGAGCTATTAATTGTGCTAAGAAAAGAATGCGTTCCTCTGAGCAGCCCATCTGCATTTCCTTCTTGTTTTCTAGGACACGTTAAGAAGAAAGTGTAAGATCTCCCCATAAATGCCGCTTTCTTGTTGACACTTTTCTCATTTTGGTATCCCAAACCCTAGTTTCACATGAGCTCTCCCTTTAAGGAACTGATTACTGCACTAAATGGCAAATAACAGCTATGTGATGATACCGCCAGTGACATCCTGGGGATAGACATAAACGTTGTGTTAAGAAATCACTCGGAGGTGTGCAGTTAGTTCTTGGGTTTGAGTTGTGGTTCCCTGATGATGAGAATACTTGGTCCAGTATTGCAGTGTAGTCTGCCTGGAGCAGCTGCCTGTGCAGTGCTTACATGTCTAGGTAAGACTGAGTCTTCCAAGCCCTGCTGGCTGCCAGTCCCACAGACATGTCCTCATGCCACATATGTCCCTTCCCTGACCTCCGTGTCCCCGACTTGCGTACGGGAAATCCCGCAGCTGTGGTGATATGTTAGTGGTTGTGCGGCACCGCAGTTGGCTTCCCCTGGAAGGGGGAATGCTGGTGAGAGAGGGAATTGTGAAGCACCACAGAGCATATGTCAAAGGTGCCTTTGGAGCCAGTACGTAACAGTGGAAAGGAGGTCGCTAAATTCATCCCAGAGTGAAGTCAGCTGTGACAAGGCAGGGCGCAGTACCTGCCGTTTTCTTAGGCTCCCATCCTTAAACTGCTGCAGTGAAAGAGATGTCAGGGCAGCGGTCCACCAGCCAGGTCCATAATTCTCCTGGCCTGCCTCCATCAGCCCCAGCAGCGGCGATCAATAGAGCCACCAGAGCCTCTTACCGCAGGAGATCCTCCCTCCTGCCCTCCCCAGCGCACTTGGCCCTTTTCAGCCTCCTGAACAATATTTTGAAATGTATGGAAAATTAATTATCGATTACAGATGTGCCCCGGTTCAAGGGAGGTAAAAACGAATGGATGCATTTACGATGAGGGACGTAATCCACTTTATGAAACTGATTGTCTTTTGCTCTGCTCCTTCCCTCCCTCTTTTTCTCTTCTCTCTCCTCCTGCCCCCTCCCCCTTCCTGTACGCCGGATAAAAGACAGGCCTGATAAAGTGAGAGAAACAAGATTGGTTTTCTAAGGGCACCGGGCCCTTCACGACCAGCTAAATCATGGGCTGTCTGGCTGGCGGGCTGGGTGATGACCTGCTCCCCGCGCCGTGGCACCGCACCCCCCTTGCGGGGTGTTATGATGTGCACCCGGGCGGCGGCGGGGGGCTGCCGTGAAGGTGAAACTGTCATATCGATCTTTTTAGCACTAAAATATGAGCCACTTTACTCTGCTCCCCGATGCTGTGATGTGAAAAATAATAACTCGGATCCAAATTAAAAATATTGATCTCTGGAAGGTGTTGAAAGTAAATAAACACCTTCCGAAGTTTTCGGGTCAGCCAAGAAATGGTATTCAGCAATAAATGTGTCGGCATGTCAGAATCCAGGGTTCTTGATCTGTTTTTCCTTTTGAATTGATTTTTCATTACTTACTTCCTAAAAGTGTTGGAATTTGGTCCTCTACCGTTAAATCCCACTGTTTGGGCAAATTATTTCTTTGGGGCTTATGAGGTGCTCCTAATCCACTCGCTCATTGATTGATTGATTTTTGACTCAATAAACTTGCATTACCCTTGCTTTATTTAAGGCTTCCATCATAATTTTTTGTACATTTAGGCTTGACTTTTTTATTTCCTCCTAACAGATGAGCTGACATTGGTCTATCAAACATGTGGGAAAACAATTGCCACAAGGTTAATTTTATTGCTAGCTCCATGCATTTTAAGTAGGTGCCAGGTATTTTCCACTGCAGGCTGATAAATTGCAGTTGAGCCACTAAAGCGTAAGAATGAATAGAAGCACTGTAACAACAACAACAGAAACCCCATATAAATGCATCGCGTAGCATAAGCATTAAATGGATTATTTTTGCTTCATTGGTTTAACTTCATTTTACGTCCAACCAGCAACAGGAACACAGGAGTGTAATGAGCTCCTTAACTGTTCTCCGCTCGGGCGCTGAAGCCGCGGCGGCGGGAGCAGCGGCGCTGCCGCTCTTTCTGGCGAGCGGGACTGCAGCAAAATGCAGTAACCTGCACCTTCCAGAACATTGGTTTTGGTTACAAACTAGCCAGTTTATTTTTAAATGTTCAATCATTCTTTGGGAACAGACATATTGATGTTGCTGTTCTCTGCCAACTCTGAGGAACCTGCTTTTCCACGTTGCTGTAAAATATGGCCGAGTGCCTGCTCTGCTCTTGAAGGTGGGAGAAAGAGAAGTGGCGATGAGAAGGAGAAGAGTGGCTTCCCTGGGAACGCGGAGAGAGGAGTTTGGTCGGTGTTAAAAAAGCGTGTTAGCCCCTCAAGCAATTATGTCTTGAGCATAGAGTCTTAAACGTCCCGTTTTTCGCTCACGCCTGTGCAAATTCCCGTGCGTGGGAGTCTGCAATTTACAGTGCTCCTGTCCCAGATTTACTAGCCAGTGCCGGATGGTCCCAGAGTAGTTACGCTCACGTGCTTATGGTGTTTAATACGAAGAGATGTGATCAGTTAAGAAGAATAAAAGGAGAGCTCCATAAATTACTTTGGGGAGCTGAGCGCAGTGGAGCCGTTGTCCCCTCTCCTGCGTAGCTGCGTTCCACCAGCCAGTTCTGGCTTTAGTTCACATGCATCTTGTTAACATCCAGAGCCTTCTCGGAAAGTAGCCAACAGACATTTTTGGCTGACTTCTCTCCAATGTATCCGTGTGCAGCAGTGTGATTAAAATTCCTGGGGTTCATACTATTTTATTTATTTATGTATTTTTTTAAAGCCCGCATCTGTTTGTCTGGTGTCCATGTGGCTTGGCATATGAATTTGCTGCGGCTCCCAGGTGCATAACACGTTCACATAAAGATACGAATGTGTCACCCTCTGTTCAGCAAATACCAACCTAAGTCTTTGATACGTAGTGGGCTTCAGGTCCCTGGGTTGGTCCCATCTCTGCTCTCGGGAACCTCCAGGTGAGGCTGACGTTTATCAGCGAGTGAAGCCAGTAACATTGTGTGTTGGGTGCACACAGTGCTCGGGTGTCCTCGAGGGAAGAGTTTTGCCCCTAAGCACCCTGTTTCTCGCCTGGAAGTGGCTGAAGCTCGGCCAGCCCCAGACGGTGTCTTGGGGGGTTGTGCAGCCGTGTTGCAGGGCTGCCGATGGAGCCTCCTGGGGCACGGACGCAAATGGCCGAGGGTTGGCTTCCGTGTCGGGAATCGGCAGCTCTCGAGAGCCCACCCTCACCCACGCACTCGCTGTGAGGGGCGGTGCCTCATCGCTTTGGATCCCCTGGGGTCTCACGCCCTGTTTAGCAGAAAGCACCCAAGTGTTAATGGGCTGTGGCTGCCGAAGGGGACGGGGGAGTGGGTGGCATGCGGGACAGCTGCAGTGGGTGTCCTCCTCTCTGGCTCTCCTCTGCTTCTGGCGCAGGGCTTTTGAATCTCCTGCTCAGCACTGGAGACTTGAATTTGAGTTGAAGGATTGAATGCTGTAAAAGAATTTCCAGGCACAGTGGAAGTCACACATGCCACAGAGCTTTAGGGCATGAGCCATGGTCTCCCTCCTGAAAGGAGAGGAGAAGGAGGTAGGATGCCTTTAGCCCTGATTTTGCTGGGCTGTGGTTCCTCTTGATGTTTATAAGCCCTTGGCATTTGAAGGGCTGTGTATTTACCCGCGCGTATATCTGCAGCTTGAATTGTAGCCGCTGGGCCACGGTGAATTGGTCATGGTGGCCGTAGCTGTGCCGTTTCTGGTGGTCTGGGAGCAGAAACGGCAAATGAAGCAGCAGAGCGTGGAGCGTGGCTGGGTTCTGAGCTCTCACGTGAGGGCCGCTTTCTGGCCATCACCAGCTCCTGAGTAGCTCCCCAGCTCTTGGAACCTGCAGTATGTTTTGGAATGCTTTCAGATCATGTGGTGGGGGGAATGGGGGAAAAAAACCCCGATTTTTACCACTGACAGTCTTGCCAATGCAGTTTGCAGTTCTCTTGGAAATTTACAATTATTTTTTTTTTTCTCAGCCATTAATTTGCAAACCAGAGTGTTTTAGGGTATGAATTATATGATGTTGTGATAGGTAAGTTCTTGGCAGGAACAGAATTTACCCGCTTCTTTGTTTAGCCACTGACTTATGTGGGTCACTGTTCCACCCGCTGCTTTACCTGTGTGTGCCTTGAAGGAAGGAAGCTGGTTTGGGGAGCTTGGAGAAGAGCAGCAAGCCTTAATTGCAGCTCGAGAAGATCCAAGCTGTCAAGGTTTGGCAATGCTGGGTATGGCTAGTCTAGGTAGGAGAAGACTGAGCAAGGCAAAGGGAATAAACTTTTGCCCAGATTGTCTGAAAAAAGACATAAACCAAATTTAAATAAAAATAAGCCCCTTAAATTTTCCTGTGGAAGCTTCTCTGAGCAGGTGATGCTTGCAGCTGGACCTGCTGCAGTAGCAGGGGAGACTTCCCAGGGCAAATCCCTCTCTTTCCCTGGTTTTGTTTTATCTTGAGAATTAGAGAGTCCCACCATGCATATTTCTGTCTATTTTCAAACAATGTTTGTATATCATTGGTGAAAAGGAGAGCTTTCAATTTCGTCAGCCCGACACCAATAATTCTAACTCTTTGGTTTCGAGAGGTTGCAGTGCAAGGACGCTCGCAGCTGTCCTAAGGCTGTGTCATTACCTTAATCCCCTCATGCTACTTTAGGCAAACTACCACTTAAAAATTAATAGCTGTTTAACTATTACTAGTCCTGTTCAATTTACCCTTTTAAGTTAAGATCCATATTTTGTCCAGAACATCTTTTAATTCAATCTCTTAAAGAGTAAGAAAAATATGTAACTGAGGTGTTGGCAAAGGTTTGACCAAGCTGTATTGTGTTGAACCGTATATCAAGGGAAAATATGATTGAACGCTGTGTCAGAGCAGCATGTGTGGGAAACAAATATTCTGCAAGAAATCTATTGGTGAACAAACTGAAAAATTGTTAAGCGCTTAAAGAGCTTAAAGGCTTGTTAGCATTTTTTGACAGAAAACCACTGAAGCAGTGAACATAAAAAGAGCAAAGAAGTCGTAATGGCCGATTCAGAGCGGAGATGTGGGCTCTGTTCATTCAGCGAAGGCTCGGTGTGCGGACCCTCGCTCCTCCTGCTGGGGCCGGCAGGGAGCTTCCTCGGTCACCTCTGAGCCTTTTCACCCCCTCACAGAATCACAGAACGGTAGGGATCACAGGATCACAGGATGTCAGGGGTTGGAGGGGACCTCGAAAGATCATTTAGTCCCACCCGCTGCCAGAGCAGGTAACACTCCTTTATGAACCCTTCCAGTGACTCCGCTTCTAGCTGCGCTCAGAGATTTTATCAACTTGCCTTTTGCCAAAGCTGTAGGGAAGTCTTCGTAAGGTGGGACGTGTTACTTTTTAATAAAACAGTGCTTTCCTGTGGGTGTTGGATGGGCTTTGCCGGAGGGTCTAACATGACCGTCTTTCCCACTGAAAAGGGTTTATTTGTCCGAGGTCAGTATCGGCTGGGAACCCCTTGTATAGCCGCCAGCTTAGGGCAAAGCCCGATGAAAGCCCCTTACTACGTGTTCTAAATGAAGCGATGCCCAGCAGGTGTGAAGATCAGATGAAATTAATCATCCATTACTGCACTTGGCTTAGCTTATCTTCTCACAGGTGAACAAAAGCCCGGTAGAAGAAAATGAGCTGATACTAGACATAGTATGAAAAAGTCGCTTTCAAACAGGACAGTCGTGAGCACAAACAAGTATCAGTCTATCCCCAGCAGTGCTGGTTTTTGCTCCAGCAGACCAACATTATTTCTTTAAATCATATCAAATGAAATTTTAAAAGCAAAATGAAGTTGAACACGTTTCCTACCTTCAACAGCAAAGACGCGTTTAATAATTCTGAATGAATCTGTCAGTTGTGGTAAACGTTACTGATGCTTTCCTTATTCTTAAAGCACCAAGACCACTGATAATTAATAAGCTTTGTAAAGCAAACACAGGTCAACATGCCCGTGATAAATGGAGCTATTATTGTACATAGGGAAACAATTAATTTGTTGCTCCATATGGTCTGATGTCCATTAACAAGCCCTACTACTAACAGACAACAGAAAAGCTGTAGTAGAGTTTGTGCAGGGTTTAGGTTATGGACAAAGGAAGACATTCTAATAATCCATTCAGATACTAATTGGAAAGTAGTTTTTTTGACTTTCCTCTGACCAGGCAGGTTAGACGGACTGCTGTCATCATCTTCACCAAGGCAGAATCACTGGTCTGCCTTGAAAAAGGGAGCAGTGTTCTCTCCTCTACTCCAGACCTCAAGGAAAAGCATCTCACTCTTATTCAGGTCTCTTAGCCCATTGCTGCTTCTTAATGTATGTTCTCTCAATTGAGTTAGCTGTGGAATACACGGAGTATCATACAGTCAGCACCCGTTGTCAACAGTGATAATTTTGCTGTGGTGTGAGCACGACGTTACTTAATCTTTCCCAACTTAATTTTTAATAAACTCCAGAAAATGTCTGTTTGATTTCTTGTTTAAAGTTTCTTGGAGAAAAACAATCTCTGACTAACACGTACAGGCTTATCACAGACTATGGCAGTAGCCAGGTCTTTGTGCCTGTCTCTAACGTAGACAAGAAAGAAAGAAGCAGTGTTTGAAAACACCAGGGGAATCCCAGAGCCACGGAGGCATCACTAGTTTGATGTGCTATCCGATCGGTTTTTTAAGACACTGCTTTGTTCCTGCTTTGATGCAGCAGCTTTAGAATGTAAAGTTCTCGTAGTTATCAGAGCACAGTGTAATTAGCTCACAGTAATATTCAGCGTGTTTCCAGATTAAAAATAAATAAATAAACCAACCAAAAATCATAAAGCTACAAAAACCAAACCAAAACAACCCATTGAGTATAGTGTCCCACTTCCAAGCATTGTCTTCCGGGTTTTGGATCTGTAGCTGCTCTTGCAGGAGAGAGCTATTTTTAATTAAAGCAAAGGGCCGTCAGGACTTCGGTTTGGCCTCTGCCACGCCAGCAGTTCTGTGAGGAGTCAGCAGCGAAGTACTGAGCCTGTGGCACACGACTCCATCAGCTTTCCTTGATTTCCATTTCGGAATTCTGTTTGTGATGGAGTTAATGCATCTTATTTAAAAACTTAAACTTCTATTCAAAGTTTAGTTATTTCTTTTTATTTTCTTTATTATTGTGAAAAAAATTTTAGTAGTCTTCAGTTCCCCTCTAGGCTTCTTCTTTTGACAGTTTATCTAAGAAAGGCAGTGATTTGATAGATTTTCTGATGAAATACATGAGACACGGTAGATGTTTTAATTGTCCTGAGATACATTTTTCTTGAGAGTCTGTGGCAATCTGCAATCAGCTTTTTAGAAACACTGATTGATGAATTCAGCTCTAATTTAAACTAAAAATTAATAAGACAGGCCTATACGGATCTGATGCGAGTTATTAGACCTGTAAGGCACTTTAATATATGCCATTTATTATTCAAAGAAGTGCAAGCCAAAAATGTTTCATGTGCACTAATAAAAATTCAATATAATTATTTCAGAGAACTTCAGGAAATGCAAACGGTCAGATAAACTGAATTTATTAAAACAATATCCAGTGACAGGAATGCTGATTGACCCTGGGAGGGCTCCGCTCGGAGCTGCTGGTACCTCTCACACTTGGGATTTGCAGCTGCTCGAACTTCCTCTGCAGAAGCAGTTTGCTGTTTTTCCTCATTGTTGAATTAAACCCATGACATTCGCCGCTTTACTTCTGCTGTCTGCTTCAGAGGCAAATATTGATGGCTCTGTCCAGCGTTTTTGCCTAAATTGCTGTGGTTTTCTGTATCCCGGAGTCCTGGAGATGAGGTCGTGTAGCAGTAGCTCGGCTACATTTTCAGCTAGTCAGGCCTGGAACACAGTCCGAATCCTGTGCCTGTCTCATAAGGTTTCAGGTTTTCTATTATTAAAATCTTCCTTTGAAATAATAAATGACTACAGGCTGTCACGGCAGGGTCTAGAAAGGCCAGCACGTAGAAGGGGCTGAGATTTCATCTGAGCGTAGTTGAGTTTTATAGATCTATTTATGAGATCCAATACTGTAATGATGTAATTTTACTTGTCTAATAAATGTAGCTGTACAAGCAAAGGATGGCAAACATTTCCATTGTGACCAAAATCCTTTAAACTGCAGCCACTTTGATCTTAGAGCTCATGCTATTTAATAAATGCTGGCTATTCTTCTAACAATCACAATTATTTAAAGGGTTTTCAAAAGGGATAGAGCAAATCAAATAAAACAATTACTGTTGTATCTCATTCTGAAGTTAAGTGTATTTTTTATGTGGGTCTTGTTTAGTGTCTCCTCCCAGTTTTCATCCATTATCACAATAATTGAGTTTGTAGCTGGAATTAAATTTATCAAATTGTGTTATCCTCTTTTGAAATTGGATAGGTATCCTGGCAGTGGGAGCTAGAAGTTAATCTGCTTTGCTAAAGCCTCCAGTGGCACAGCGGCAACAGGATTGAGAAGGCTCAAACATTTTCCTGTCACCCTGGACACGATGTAATTTCTCCTCAATCCCTTGTGCAAATAATGACATTTGAATCGAGCATTAACAGGCTTAATTACTTTAAAATTGTCATTTTAATTTACACTGATATAGTATTGATCATACAAGCAGAGATTAAGCTGTTCACTGGAGCAGATGATGGGGAATTAAACATTAAAGGGTCCTCGTGGGGCTGAGAGGCCGCCCAGAGAGTGCCAGAAGAGGAATGATATTTCTCCGTAATGAACTGGCGGCATGCAGGGACATGAATCTTTGGCCTACTGGAAAAAGGGAAATAATGGGGTTTGGGAAGCATTTGCAGGTTATTCATTCGCTGCCATGCACCAATTCTCCAGTGATTCATCCACCTCACCAACATTTATTTATCTAGCAAATTCAGGAGCTCTGACCTTTCTGCTAAGTACATTTAACATAAGACGGAGTGAAATATTTCAGGTGTAACTTTTTACAAATATTAGTTATTGTTTCTCATTTCTGACTAATATTAAACAGAGTTATTTAATCTGCCGTACATACCCACGCCCATCTGCGCCACTCATGATGAGCAAATGGACTTCATAAAGAGATCCAAGTATTGTGGGATTAGATGAGGTCTTCCAAAGTCCTTGACCTCATTTAGTTACAGTCTGATTTTCTTCTTTGGTAAACCTGAATTAAAGTTAATTTAAAGCAAGCTGATACAAGTTTGTGTGGAAGATTAGACAGCACGTAATAGTAGAAACGATGACTAATCCTCTAGAACCTCCAACCTAAAGATGTCACGGCTCTTGTACGAACTGTACTTTAAAAGTCCAAGGGGATATGTGGAATAGCGTAAGGCCAAAATTCTCATTTCAGTGATTTGCATTCATCTAATACTTTGTCTGAAATGTGGTTAGGAAACAAGACTTGCAATTTTGATAATTTAGCATTTCAAAATTCAAAATTAAATATGGATGCTGAATTACAGAAAATCGGCGTTTTCATATATGGCAACTAGATCCTTTTTTTTTCCTGCCTTGAACTAGCAAGCTAGTTTTGCTTTATGCTTTACATTTTAGTTTTACCAGGAGAAACTGTAGCAGTAGCGTCACAAAGCAGGGTGCCAGACGAGTCGGAATACTCGCGGTCATTACAATTCAAAACGGAGCGTCTCCTTTCTGAAAATTGACATTCTCCTGCTTATGAGGCTGTAGGGCCAGATCCCAGCCCACTGACTTCAGGTATGAAATTCTCTTCTGTTGGTGAATATGTACATTTCTGGGAAATCCACTGAAGTCCATAGCGTCTGTGGGTTTATTAATGTGACTTTCCTAGGATGGCATTTCTCTTACATGCAGCAAAAGGACTGTTCCTTGAAAACAAGGAAGGTGATGCAATAGGGGAATTTGCATTTTCTTGTCACTCTTTTTTTTTTTTTTTTTTTTCCCCCACTTAAAGCAGAAAAAAGGATTGACTAAAATAGAATCTATTGCTAAGTGCAAAAAGGCCTGGGTTTAGGATTCTGAAGTACATAACAATAATTTGTGGGTTTGGTGGGGGTTTTTTTGTTTCCTTTTTCTTTAAAATCTAAAGAAAATGATGTTTATCTTTTTTACCAGAAAGGTTGTTCCGACTCATTTTGTGAAGGAAGGTTTTAGGGTTTGGCTATTTCTAATTACAAGTTTAGGCACATACTTGTTTGCTCTCGTTATTGTCTTGTGGGTTTAGCTGCTAATACAGGTCCAGTAGTTTTTGTTTAAAAATATTGCCTTTTTTGATGAAGATTCTTTTTTTTTGTTTTGTTTTGGGGTTTTTTTGGTGGGGTTTTTTGATGATTTTTTTTTTTTTTTTATGTAACGTATTTCCCAGGGTTTTTAAATACAGGAATTTATTTTTTACATACTGGAATTTATTCATTTTGCATCCCTGATTTTGGGCTGCTGTTGACTTCCAGTTGCCAAGCTGAACAAGCAGTGAAGTGTAGCTGATGCCCTGTTGCCTGGTGCAGCCGGACACATGTGAGGACACACGCTGTGACACCGGTTAAAACCCCACGACTGGTGCTGAAACGTGCCCAGCGAGCGAGGAGGTGCTTGCAATGGTGAAGCGTAGAGCAGCTGGAAGAATTCAGGCTGCGTGGTGGGAAGCAAAGGCGGTGGAAGGAGGCGGTGGTGTGTGGCTGGGGTGGGAGAGGGAGGATGTGCACTTTAGGACAGGCAGCCGGGAAAAATGCTGAAGCCTCACAAGGCCTGTGCTTATTCAGACAAAAATGTCCTTGTGCGCAGTAGGGACGGGGTTGACTGATGTGTACACGAGCAGCCTATACAGGAAAGCTGTGCCATGTTTCAGTTGTTTTCAGGACATTTTCTATTTCTAGTATGAGTCATCTACATGGAGTAACATAAAAATGGTACCCCCGAGGAAATGAAATTCGTTGAATCAGCTGTATATATTTGATTGCAGCTGTTTGCATTGTGTACAATATAAGCATGGTATGACATCAGTTTTCTGGGCTTACTATTATCTTGTTTGATCATATAACCGAGATCAAAATATAACACAGCCAGTATTTGCCATATTTCAGACATACTTGGAGGATGTGTATCTGGCCACTCGTCGTTTTCCTGGGCTCTGGTTTATGTCCTCGGGTTCCTTGGGGCAGTGGGAGCAGTGGGGCTCCCCACAGTCCTCTTCCACATGCACTCAGCATCAGTTCTGTGTCATTATCATGCTCAGTTATACTATCTGCAAGCTGTGGAGAAAGAGCAGCATTAATACTTTTTTTTTTTTTTCTTTTTTTTTTTTTTTTTTAATGTAATGCTGTAATTTGGGTCTTTCCGCACAAGTAGGTGTTTGGGTTTACATTGTATTCTTGCAGGACGGAGTTTCTATTTGGACAGATGCACTGCGTGATACTACAGAGTTCTGTTTAGAGGCAGCCCAGCTAACCTGGAGAGGGGAAGCAGCTCCTTAACATTTGCACAACACTGCCCTGAGCCGATCATCTCCCCAGAGAAGGCACCACCTCCACCTGGCTGCACCACTGCGCAGCCAGCTCAGACCCTGCAGACCCTGAGCACTTCCAGGGAGGAAAGTGTCTGCCCATCTCCTTGATTGGGAGATGGTTTGCAAAGGAAAGGCAGGTGGTGGCCTTGTGAGGTGCCTGATGAGAGCTCACCACCTTCTCTTGGGCTCGTTCCTTATTCCTGCACCGCTGTCCGTAGGAATTGCCAAGGCCAGGTTGCGCTCTCAGTGGCTTTGTGGCGTGTTTGTGTTATAAGAGGGTAACAGTCTATCTCCAGTTCTTCAGTAGGCTAATGTATCACTGCAGACACTGATATAGACATCTGGAATATGATTAAATGGCAGGAAGGCTCTATTTGTCTCAGCAAGACAAAGCATGGAACGGGTTCATTTGACTTGAAACATGTAATTAGCATAACCCTTCTGGATGCTTGTTTTATCATTTGCAATATAGTAAAAGATTGATTATCGTACTGTACCTTTTGAATTTCATTAATAGAATTGTTTTGTCCACTTGATTAATATGTTGCCTCAACCTTAGAATAATCAGATTAAACTAGGCTGTCTTACTCCTTTTGACTTGGAACATTCTTATTTCCATACACTAACTTTTCACTAAGGCCCCATGCAAATTGGCCTTTGCTGCGTTTTGTCATCTCAAGCGTGTTTCAGCGCACGCCCGGCCCCGAGTCTCTCCCAATGGCAGAGAATGGGTATTGCTGTTTGCAAGGCTTTTAGGAGCTAATTAGCAACAGTCTTCTGAGTGTAAACAGCACAGGATCGAAGTAGGGTATTTTCACTGCCTTTCCTTGAACAAATCAAGCACCTGCTCCATGTATCTTAAGTCTTTCAGATATTATTTCACATAGTGGATTCCCTATTTTGCATATGTGAGCCATAAGACAATACATGTTTGTTTTAATTACTGTCTTAGCTTCTAAAACAAACCACATCACACAAAAGACTAAGCCTTGCTTTTCTCGGGAGTTAGTATTGAAGCTTTTCAGTTGTGTAGTAACGTTTACATTCGCCTCTTCCCGACCCGACAGCTGCGTTACCTCAGTGACAACAACTAACCTGCTTGTGTTGCACTGATACCAGTTGACCCTATTTAAAGAAATGTTTCTTTCTGTTGAACACGAGTATTTGAAAATACTTAGGAGTAAAGTCTGATTATTGAATCTTACCCTAAGTCCAGAAGAGCTAAAATGGGACTAGGATAGGGGCGGTCGCCACACAGAGCGAAGGCTGGACTGTGGATGAAGAGCGAGCCTGGCCGCTCCTGCTCAGAGACGCTGCATTTCCCACCCTGGCCCAAGAGGAGCGCGGGAGAGTTTTGTGGATGCAGCCTGTGGAGATCCGCTCCTGAAAACCACAGTTTGAGTTCTGAGGACCACGTGTGCAGCTGTCACTGGAAGCTGCCATCACCTGTCTAACGTGATAAAAGCTTTTGAGTGTGAAGGCTCTGCCGTTTTCTTGCCTTCCCTTACTGGCATTTCTTTCCTTTTCCTTAAGAAAGGAGGATTTGCTGCTTGATTGAGTAAATTTAAACTTGGTAAAAAACAGCTAAGGCAGTAGAAAGCACTAGGAGTGCCACACAGATTGTATTCCTGTTCCTGAGAAATGATGCAGAATGAAATGCTCTTGCTGTTTCTGGGAAACAGGGGGTGCTGCCTGTGCAAAGGCTGCTGCTGCAGCGCTGCGCGTCGTCCTCCGCAGAGCAGCCACCGGTGCCAGCTGCTTTGGGTGCACTCGCTGTCCAGTGGCTGCTGCAGCTCCACAGTCCGGGACCTCACCCTTTGTGAGAAGCCCGCAGAGTCCCGCAGCGTTGCTGCCCAACGCGGCACCAGCTGCAGCCTCTCGTCTGTGCTCCCCCCGCCCTGGTCCACCTTCGGGCCTCGGTGTTGAGAGGGAGCGAGGAGCCGCAGCGCCGGCAGCAGCGAGGCAGGGCGCTGGACCCCACTGCATCCCTTGGCGAGCTCAGCTCGACGTGGGCATCTGCCACGAGGAACAGCACAGTGGCGGCTGGTTCCCCGCTGTCCATAAAGCCCCCAGAGATCGGTGAGGACTTAACTGAAGTGCCTGGACATCCTGCGGGATTTGAACTCTGGGAAAGTAATCGCGCCCAAATTTTCTAGTGATTATGACCACGCATGGTAAACTTTTAGCTGTTGGCCGTACTGAAGTGATTTTGTGGAGTCTGAGGGATCAGCAAGAGAAAGGTGTTTATGGCAGTGGAATTAGCAAACTGCTGTTAAACTGCAAGGCGCTTTTTGTGCCATGTAAAAGGAATGTTTCTGTGTTCGATTTCATCTTTGGCACTCTGATAAGAGGTGAATGTCACTTTCAGAAAATGTATTGCTGAAGTCTTCATGCAGCCCTTCCCCTCCCCAGCCCCCTGCAGAGTGTCTGGTTTGGCCCCGCTTTGGCAGTTCGGTGCTTTGGCAAGCACCGTGGGTGCCAGTGCTGCTTTCAGGATGGAGTTTTGTCTTTTCCTTCCTCTGAAGTCACACGTTCATGGTCAACACTCACATAACTAGCACTGGGAAAATTTCTCCTCTTTCTCTGGCATTCCCTTTGGCTTCTGCTCAAATTTTCCTTTCAGTTCTTAAGAGTTAGGATTTTAGTGTGTTACGGTTTGAAATGGTCTGCTGAATTTTGAGCTCTCCCACCTTGTGGGGAAGAAGAGACAGAAATCTACATAATTAGTCACTTTTATGTTCATGAACATTCTTTTACTCGAGGACTCTTCCTCTGGCTTCCCCTCATGTGCATTACTGCTCTGTTAGCATCCTTCTCGCTACCTGCTCCAGTGAAAGTAGCAGTATTTTATTCATGGATCTTTTCCTTGGCTTCCGACGCCATGTGTAGCTCCACGCGCACCTCTGGGTAGCCACAGCCAGATTTAAACCAGTACCAAAAATAAAGGGCTCCTAAGCAATAAGGAAGAGATTTCCAGGTAATCCATACTGTAAGCCTGGGAATGTATACAGGCTTCTGTTCGGCAGTGAGTTATTGTGGGCCTCAGTGTCCAGTAAAAGGAAGATCCCAGTGAGGAGGGGTGGTAGAGCACAGTAAAAAAGAAAACACATTCTTCCCCAAATGACAGCTCTGCAGAAGGGGAACCTGTACTTGATTGGGTCACAAGTAACAGCTGCCACTAAGGGAGGGCTTCTTTCTGTACGGATTTTCCTGAGCATTATTAAGCATCACTTGATTGTCTGGAGCCCCTGTTGTAAATTTCTGCTGTTGCTCCAGGTTCCCAGTGAAGGGGAGGACATTGTTCCATGCGGGGAGGGAAGCTGTGAGAATGGCTGGTGACTCTCGTCACGGGTATGCAGGCTCCTCTCAGGTTGTAAACTGAAGATGCAGTTGTGCCAGTTTCTGTAAAAACGTTTTGGGGGGAGGAATGGTAGGAAAGGAGAGAGAAAACAAAACCTGTCTCAGAAGTCTTTGTACTATCTGGACCCAAATACAGGTGAATCCCTTTCCAGCTGTGACAGGGACTAAGAGAAAGGGGGCTTAAGGAACATGAAAGCAGAATAAGGGAGAGGGAAGGCAGTTGAAGGTGAGAAGTACTGATGGGAAAAGGACCCCATTATGAGCAGAGGCAAAATGCCTCTGCTGCTTTACCCATTGCCTTGGCCAGTGTTAGCGAGTGGGAGCACACCAGGGAGCACGCGCATCCCGTGGTGGAGCCCATCTCCACGTACTCACGGTGAGCAGTCGTAGGACTCGCTGCAGGTGCTACTGGGATCATCCCAACTTTTAATTACACTTCACTGATGGGTGCCAACTGCAGATGCTCCACGTACCCCCAGTCTGATAGCCTGCGGCTGTACAGTGAGGAGCTTTGGAGGGTTTTGTTGTCCACTCCTCTGTGCACGCTAATACCACGTGTAGGGAGGCCGTGAAGCTCGGATCGTGTTGGTTCGTCAGCGTACCTCAGCTGCACTCATCACTTCACGATTCAGGCATGAAACGATGTAATCAGTGCCGCCAGCGCTGACGGTGCGTGCCCGACTTACCTCGGTGAGCCACGGGCTCCAGCAAGAGAGCCGTGCGCTGCCTCAGACCGACATCCTCAGCCCCGGGAAACTCTGCCAGCCCCGAGAGGTGCCCGAGCCGCGCTCCCGGCAGCCCAGCCATGCCCGCAGGGTTCACAGTGGCCTGCCACCCGCGCTGGCAGTTCTGAGGCTGAAGAGGATTCGTTGGCAAAGAAGTCAAGTTTCAGCATATTCTTTTTTAACTGTTAACTGCTGAGAAGAAATCAGCTTCATAATCTCTTGGCGATTTCTCTGCACCTCAGTTCTGGGAGGGAGCACACACAGCGACCCTTTGGATCTCTCCCCACAGACGTTTTTGCTCTGCGTAAACTACGTATACTACCTATAGAGTTTTTATACGTACGCACACCTGCATGCATAAATAGACGTACAGAATATATGAACATTCAGAATTTCTTAGCAACAAAAAGCGAATGAAGCATAAACTTGCCTTCCAGGATTAAGATTTAAGTTTCTCTCTACCTGGGTTAACGTTTGAGGTTACTGAAGGGTTTGAGTCATTGAACTTTAAGACTGCATTCATCACAGCTTCCTAGACTAATATAAATTTCTTCCCATTAAGTCAATAAGCGTGGTTACATCAGACAGCAGTTCTGTCTAGAAACTAAGATTAATGTCCATCATAAAAGTGACATGAAGAGACAACTTGTTTGATTTATACAGACTATTTTTGTCTTCTCAGTTTTAAAATAAAATTCAAGTTATTACTTCTTTCAGTACAGAGGTTTTCTTGCTCCCTTCTACTGTTACTAAAATGTTCTTCTCAAATGGTGGCTTCTTTTTAGTTCAAGCATGAGCCTGTAGTAAGAAAAGCCCTGTGTATAGTGCACTCATATAGGTACAATTCACTGATTTTTTTCACTTCTTTGAAAGAGCTTTTTTTTTGCCTTTTTTAAGGGTTTTTATTTGTCTGTTGCTATTTTCTGTAAGAAAGTATATTCCTGCTTAGAAATGGGAGGGGGTTTCTCTTATTTTCAAATTCAGATGTAAAAATACATCAGCAGCAAAGCGTGGTTCTTGCCCTGTGACTCCAGATCAGCTGAGAGGATGCCTTAGCATTTGGAGCTGCTCTCAAAGCCATCTCCTAGCCCGCAGTGCCCTGCTCAGTGCTGTGGTGTCCCCAGCTGCCATTCCATTCAGCGGCATTGACCTCGTACTGACCGTGACCATATCTTCAATTAATTCTGTTGAAAATTTCAGTCAAGCTAGGCCTCAGTTGCAAGTTTAGAGGCTTTTAGTTCTCATCTCCCATGCTACCTTTTGTCAAATTTCATGTGATCAAAAAGCATGTTGCAGAGCCGTGAGCTTTGTTTCTGCGGTGGTCTTTCGGCATTAATGGATCAACTTCACGTAGTGCCTTGTGATGCTGCGCTGTTCCTGATGTATTTCCTTTTACTGAATAAAATGGTGATGTGGTGTGCTAGCAAGGCCAAAGTGGGATTTGAGCAAGGTAATGGTGACAGCCTAGTAAATGAAGTAATATTAAGCTCACTTTGCATATGGTCTGTAGAGACATTTGGGTTTGGGCTTGTTTTTTAGAAGTCAGGGATGGGTATTCAAATGCTGCCTTTGTAGAGGGGTGAGCCTTTGGGCACAACTGTATTGTTGTTTCTGGCAGAACACCATGAACTCCTTTGTGGCAGTTGAGGAGCTGAAGGGTCACCTGACACTTTGAAGGTAAAGCTTTGATCAAAACAATGAACTATGGTTCCGAGCAAGATCTCTCCCCAGAGTGTTTGTGGTGTGTGTTTTGTGAAAACGAGGAGGGTGGGACCGTTCCGGGTTCTTCCTGCCATGGAGCTGGATTTCAGCTTCAGGATGAATCACGACCTGGCACGCCCAGGTCCATGGCAGGTTAAGGCACGTGGATCCTAATGCCTCGCTCATCTGGGTGCTGTCACTCACTAGTAGATCAGGAGATGTGAGCCAGCGTTCACTCTTCTCTGACTGTTTATCTGATGTCTGTCTGACATAGGATTGCCTGCTTAGGGATAGAACATCAGCCCGTGTCGTACCTAGATTAGCAGAATTGCTGAAATTTCTTTTATTAGCATAAAGTGGTGTCTGGGACTTCCATGCAGAGAAGGTACCTTTGCTGGAGACCAAGCCTTTGCCCCATCCTTGCTTCTTGTTACTGTTCCTCTGAGGCTTCTCCGATCGCCCAGTTTTCAGACAAGGAGGAAGCAGTAGCAATAGGCCATAGCAACCCTCTTTTTACTCAGACCTTTTTAGGATGTTGAGGCACAGGAGGGTTCTTTAGCAGGTTCTACTGTTTGCTGACTGTGTTACCAGTGAATCAGGTGACAGGTTTTTTCTCGAGTAATTCTGTTTCCTCCATGGCTTGCCAGAACTTAAAGAGAAAAATGTTCTTGTCTGTCATCACAATAATGCAACCTGTGTGTCTGTAACAAACTTAAGTAAGTGTGCTAAGTATTTTTTTAACAGTAATTAGTCAGGAACACGTTCCTTTAAAAATATGATTAGCTTAAAGCAGTACAGCGTGTAAAACAGGTACTTGAGATGCGGCTGTTCGGCGTGCGTGCGGCACGTCAGTGTTTTGTTGCACTGCAAGCACAGCCTCTGCGCTGCCCGGGGCTTTGCATTGGTGGTCCCAGCAGTTACTTCAATTCTAAAAATCTGAGTACAAGCAGGGTATTTATAAATGTACAAAATGTTCCATATTATTGAAATTTTAAAATCAATTAAAGCTTTTCTGTAATTGTCCGCAGACGTTGCATACTCCAGATGAATGACAGTAGGCAATTTGTAAACTGGTTAGGTTCATTGTTGGCCATCTCTTAGAATTGATTCTCCTTTAATTAACTTTTATCTATCATGCATGTAATGTGATTCCCAATACGAATTACAGAATTTTAATTGAAATTGAAAAGTTCTGAAAGGTAGAAATATAAATAATATGCATTATGTAAGTGCATATTCCAACTTACAGGGGCATTCTGAAGATATTTCAATAACAAGGCAGGTTTTCCACATGATTTAATTATCAAGTGACTTGACTGACTAGTTAGATTAGAAGAGTATAATTTGGTTTATTTCATAAAGAAAAGCTTTACATCTTTATGTCCTTATTGATTTGCCAATGCTATTTAATGAGTTTCAGTTCACAAAAGTTACATTACTCAAAATACATTTTTTGGATTGGTAAACGTAGCTGTATCTTGGGAATAAGACCACGTGAAAAAAATGCTGAGCATAGTTTAAAATGAACTTTCACAAAGTATTCTTCTAAACAGACGTGAAGAAATGCGCAATGGCAGCAGGCATTCTGTTATTTTACATGTAATTATTGTGTGTAATTCCAGGAAAAATATTTTCTTTTCAGTAATCCTAACATTTTCTTATGTTTACCAAACCAAGAACGCCAGACATGTTTTCATTTATGCTCTTATTTTAGTTTACCCACATTGAAAAACTTCTTTAGGTTTCCTCTTAACTCAATTTTCAATATTTTTAGTGAACTCCAACAGAGTAAGCTTACATCATTATCTTACTGCTGCTTTGGTTTATATCGTTAACACCTTTATGGAATCAGTGCAGCAACTGGTGCAAAGGGTGCACGGGTTTATAATATCTAATCACGTAAATCCTGTTGCTTTTCATTTCAGTGCAGTGCAGTCTGTTAGGAAGTACTGGCTTTGGCCCCTTGCTAGCAATAATAACTAAAAAACTTGCAATAGGCATCTTTGTATCTTGCTGAAATGGCAGTGTATGGATTAAGACCATGAAAGGTCATCACAATGAGTTAAGTCTTTCTGCTCAGGGTGTCAGTGGCGTAACGCTTCTGATTTTTAACCCTAACTCTGTGCTACAGCATTGGGTAAAAGACAAAGAAAAGCTGGGAGAGACCTTTTTTCTATTTTTGAAGGTAAAGCGTGTTGCATTAAGTCAGTAAAAGCATACATTCTGTTTTTCAAACATGGGCAACTTACATTGCCCTTGCTGTTTGATACTTAACTGGGGTAACATAAATGGCACTGAAAAGCTTACTTTTTGGTGGTGCTTTTAGAGATTTCAGACTCCTTTTGCATGTTACAGTGGAGCCTTTGAATGCAGGTTTGTGGAGGATGTTAAGGAGGTGAGAAGCGCATTCCCCTCGTGCCCAGGTGGAGGGGCTGGGGAGAGGCAGCCTGTGTCTCCGGTGACCTCAGTCACGGAGGGCTGCTTCTTGCTGAATAGGGAAGACGGTATCTTAAAACAAGGCTTTAGTTCAGGGCAGTATTCCTATGGTTTTCACATCACCACATGGCTGTTTCTTCCCCACACGGCGCGGAGGCTTTGTGCTTAATTCCAGCCTGGCCCCCTGTGATGGCTCCAGCACTGAGCCACAGCTTCCCTGGGCTGTAGAAGTTCACCGGTAACAGGGACTCGATTTGCAGCTGCATTACGCTTCTGACTGTACGGTTCCTTAGAAAGCACGTTGCCCTGGTACTGATCTCTGTATCTAGGCCAAAAGCACAGGGGTAGTATAGCTGAAATTATTAATCCCCGATTCACCGCCGGCTCGGGTGGCTTGCCACGTTGTTATGTTTTCCCTCCTCCTCTCGTGCAAGAACAAGAATCTGGTGATTTCAGTGTCCTCGACGTTGATGCCCTTGCAAGAAGCTGTTCTCTCCCTCTAACCTGTGTCCCTCTTTCCAGGCTGTCTTGTTACACTGCAGTTCATCTTTGTTATGGTAATTTAAAAATTTAACAGGTTTATTAATCCTGCAGAATTTATTATAGTCAAACATGAGATATTATTAAGTTGCTATTGTACAAAGCGTTTACCCTCGCTGTTGGAATGACTTGTCCTCTGCATTGGCAGATGCAGAAACGTTCATTTTGTTTCCTAATTAGGAGAGCTGCAATCAGGAACCATGACAGAGTTCAGCTCCTCAGTGTACAGCATGCCAGGTTCCATAGTGCAGGCTTTATAAAATTCTCTTTAATTCAGGAACAGAATATCATTAACTTTGTAAGTGGATGAATACAATGGACAAGCAATTTAATTAACTTCTAACATTGGATGTTGGACAGGAGACAAAATGAAATTATGCATATATTTCTTATGCAGGCAGTCAACCTTGAAAGGGGCTTGATTGTGATGGGTCAGACAGGGGGACAGCTTTGTCCAATTATTTGATGTTTAGTCCTAGAATATGAAATTTGAAATTTGGTACTTTGTAAATCAATCATCTCTTATTTTGAGGCAGTTACAAAGGTTCTTTTGAGATACAAAACAATCGCCAGTGACTCTGACATGCTCAATACAACCTTTTACCACATGGTACTTTCCTATTTGGAGATGACCTGTATAATGCTAAATGAAATGGGCATTAATGCCTCCTCATCAAATTGGATTTGCCATCTTGAGTGTATTGTGTCAGAATATATCAATGAAATACTAAATTGATTTAAAGTTTTTAAAATTAAAGGCATTTAGAGTCAAGTAAATGTGGTAAGAGCCATCCAGCTTACCAGTTTCCTACAAAATGAAGCACTTTTTTTTTTTTTTTTTAAGTAAGAAAACACTGCAGTAAAATGTTAAATGTCCAGCAGTCTCTCCCATCTGATCAGCAGCCATCCAGAGCGCATCCCAGTTCCAGTAGCAGCACCAAAGGCAAATCAGGAGGGATCAGGCACAGTGCCCATCAGCCAGTGCCCGAGCGGTCAGGGATTCACCCAGGGCACCTCTTGCTCTGCCTGCCGGCCCTGCGGGCCATGCACAGCTCTGCTGGCTACAGCTCACGGGCTGACTGGAGCAGTGTGCCAGGGTTTTGCTGGGAGTGAAGGAGCCACCGATGTGTAGGAGCACAGAGACCGAAAGACATTGCCCTGGGTTCCCTTCTGGGGTTGTGTTTGTCTGGTTTTGCTTCAGAGCAAGCCAGCATTTTTGCCCTCACAGTGTCTCCCCTATGCCCTTGCAGATCAGGGAATGGTCCTGGAAGGTTATTCCATGTACTGGGTCTCTTCATGGTTAGCAGATACCTGTAATGAATCCAGATAAATTCCTGATCAGCCTGGATCTACTTTGCTGTGTGGCAGTGTTGCTCTTCAGCTTAAATAGTTCACAGGATCACAGGGTGTCAGGGGTCAGAAGGGACCTTGGAGATCTTAGAGTCCAACCCCCTGCCAGAGCAGGACCATAGAATCCAGCACAGGTCACACAGGAGCAGCCAGGAGGGTCTTCAAAATCTCCATAGAAGGAGACTCCACAGCCTCTCTGAGGAGCCCGTTCCTGTGCTCTGGGACCCTTACAGTAAAGAAGTTCCTCCTCATGTTAAGGTGGAACCTCTGGTGCTCCAGCTTACATCCATTCCCCCTTGTCCTGTCCCAGGGCAGGAGTGAGCAGAGGCTGCCCCTCTCCTCCTGACACTCAGCCCTCAGATATTTATAAACATTGATCAAATCCCCTCTCAGGCTTCTC
>JANIJG010017738.1:0-16449 GCA_024611175.1 Megaceryle torquata | reverse complement strand
AGCGTCAGCATCATCGCCATCATCCACACCACCACCGCTACCATCATCACCATCACCCTCCCTCCCCGCCCGCAGCGCCCCTCCCGGACGGGGACCATACGCCCCCCCCGCCCCGCGCTTCCGTATCTTCCCCCCCCCCACACACACCCCCGGGGGAGTCCTTGGCGGCCGCCCCCGCCCCTCGCAGCGCGGCGGCCTTACCGTGCTGCGCGGGGCTGGTCCGGGGAGCGCGGGGCTCCGGATTCAGCCGGTTTCGGCTGGGTCGGTCCCGGCGTCACACAATGAAATCAGCGCCTCCGATCATTAATTCTCATCATGATCGTGACGTCAGCGCAGACAGCGGCCAATAGGAGCGTAAGATCAGCGCCGGCCGGGACAGTGCTCGAGTGCTCGCCCCCGCCCCTCGCCCGGGGGGGCGCGCCCGGTGCGGGCTCCACGGGGCCGAGGGGCCGCGGCGGGGAGCGCCCGGCACGGCCCCCGGGGGGGCCCCAGTAGCGCCCGGCACAGTCCCCGGGGTGGGGGGGGCTCTCGCAGTGCCGGGCGGGCGGGGAAAGGCAGCGCCGCGCTGCCCCTCAGTCCCTCAGCGACGGGGGCCGCCTCGCCGCGCCCTCAGCGCGCAGCTCTGTCCGTCCTCCCCTTCTCACGGCACCCGGCCTTGTTCCCCGGCGCCGGGAGCGGCCCCGCCCGCAGGCGGCTCTGCCCCGCCGCGGCCTCCCCGGAGGTGCCCTCCCTGCCGCTCACCTGCCCGGGGGTGTCCCCGGGGTGCAGCATCCCCGCCTCGGCGCAGGTGACGGTGAGCGCCAGGGAAGTGCCGGCGGGGCGGCTGTTAAAGCGCTGCCGGTGTTTTCAGAGAGGAGTAAATCGTGAATAACCAGCTAAATAAAATTTACCGTGTTTTACAGCTTTTATTTATTGTGCTGCTCTGGGCAGACGACGAGTAGGTGTGTCTGGTGAAAGCTCCACGGAAAGGTCAGGTTTTTCGATTCTATGAATATTACAGCAGTCCAGAAATTAACTTTATTGCTTGGGGTGAATAGATTTGGCCTGGTAAGTAAGGGACAGTCTCTTCAGGTGGGCAGCACAGGGCCAGCACTCTCACGGAGCACGGACACCTCGCCTGTGTCTGGGTGATTATACAAGCACCGCGACACAAACTACCCACGCGCGTACCACTGTGTGATGACAGGAGTCCGTGCTACGACCAAGTGCATCGGTGCCAGCACTCCTCTGGGCTCGGTGTCCCGTCCGGAAGGAAACCTCATCAACGAACGAGCGGGAATTCCAATACCGCTCATCCGTACCGATGGATTATCTGATAGAAATCATGGAAAGTCGTTATTTATTGGCTCAGCTGTAGGAGCGCTGAGAAGTCTGCATCAGATTTGCAGCCTTCTTGTGTTAATGGCAAAGTCTCTAGAAATGCCACGTCCCCCTCCTGAATAGCTGACGCTGTAAAGTCACGATATGAAAATATTAAAACAGGCGATTCATTTTGTGCAATGACTTTAATAGAACTATTGGTAAAGATTTCTGCTGGGCTGAAATAAAAGAATTGCTACTGGTTCTTTGTAGGGAGTGGGGAGAAAAGCGGTCAATGTGTGTTTTAAAATGACAGTAAGTTAATGATATTGTTTAACCTTTTCAACACTGACTTCTGACATACTGAATGCTGTTTTGGGACCACCTAAAGTTGTGTCTGTGGTTTTTCATGCAGCAGCCAATGTGCTGAATATTCTGTCATCTACAAATAAATTCCATCCTTCTAGAGCGTCCTCTAATAGTTGAATAGTAGCTCGTGTTCTGTCCACATTCTAACTACATTTCCTTCACCACTCTGGAAAGTCAATCAATTAATAAAGCTTAATCTTACATTTGCTTTGTATCACACCCAGGAGCTGCGTGGTGCCGAGGGATCTGGCTGAATGAAGTGGGCCAGCTTGGTACGACTTGCCCGCTGCAGCGCAGTCGCTCGATCCACCTCAGAAAACCAGTGCGAGGAGGCAGCTGAGGACAGGGAGAGAGGAACCCCTTTGGGGAGCAGCCCCCAGTTGTATTGGTTTAGATGCAGTAGTAGATACCCTGAAGTTAATAACAGGATCTTACGGATAGTCCATATAGTTTAAACCCTAAGTCTTGTATGATGCTGCTTCTTCCCCTGGATCTCTCTCCTTCCTCTGTGTGCCATCCACACTCACCTCGTAAATATTACCTAGAGCTGCCTCGCTTTTAGAGGAAATACTAGTTTGGAATTCGCTTTGGAACGATTCCAGAGAAACTGGGTACGTTTTCTTCTCACATTATCTGGGGCTTGGGAAACCGAAGTGGTGCCACAGTCTCTCTAAAATCCTTTGAAAAAGATACAGCGGTGTTTGATAAAATACAGCTTATTAAACTCTTTTTAAGTGTTGAATAATAGAAAGTAATATTTCAAGGGCTCTTATCTGATTAACAATGGGCTCACAGGTGCTTTCTCTATAGTTTCTATCAAAAAGCCTTGGAATCGTTCTTAAAGGAGATATCAGCTGTGTATTGAAGTCATCAAAGATACCAACACGCAGCCTTGTGACCATGTAAAAGGTTTACAGATCACAGTACCAGAAATTTGCCTCAGTATAAAAGACAAGACTATGAGCTTCAGAGGAAAAATCTTTATCCAGCAAGCAGGAAAAGTAAAAAGAGAAGGAAAGGTGAAAAAATTTATTTCATGCTAATGGTAGGATCAGGGCAGAAGAGAGGTGCTCAACTGTATACACTTTGCATCATGGAAGAGCAAACAATGTATAGGTTAAAAAAAACTGCTGCTGTTTGCAGCAGCAGAGTGACCAGCTCCAGAAAGAACTTGTTGTTTACTTCCTTCCCTGGCATTGCCTCTCAACTAGACAAACCTTGAGGGAAAATCTCTGGCAGGATGAAATAAAACCCATACTCCTCTCCTGCAAGCAGATCCATCCGCGTGCTTCCTCATTCATTAATAACAGATTTAAATTAACAGGGACTGGCAAATTGGTCCAGTGGTTTAAACAGTAGCCCGGGACATAAAAGGACTTTTTACATGAGGGAATTAGCATCAAAGTGAGACTCTCTGATGTAGCTACTTTGTATTAGCTCATTAAACTAATTAGCTCAGCTTACTATTAGTTACTTAGCTCAGTATGGGTTACTGCTTCTACGTGGCAGAGAAAGCATTTCTGAGGAGTACGTGCGCTGGTTTCGAAGCGCTGTGGGTGGTTATTCCCGGCTTTAATGGCCGCTGCAGCTGGCCCATGGCTCCCACGTGGGGTATGGAGCAGGTCAAAAGCTCTATTCCATATTCCACAGTCAGGAACCCAGCCATAAAATCACACAATTCTTCCCCCATCCGGAGACCTTCTCCCTTTTCCAGCAGTTCAGCCCATTTTCAGATTTTCAGCAGCTTGTGCAGGTAAGAGAAGCCCCTGTAACAATGTCCCAGTGCTGTCCCAGAGAGAGGAGCTGGTGGGTGATCCCCAGGCAATGGACCTGAACAATTTTGGCCATACAGTTCAGAGCAACAGCTGCTACTTCCATGTCTTGGCTTTCTGTTGAATCTAAAGAACACTACAAAAGCCAATGAGGCAAAACCAACTCACTTTAACAGAAGCTTTTCTTAGGATAGCTTCACTCAGTTCATTATGCCCTCATTCTGGCGATGCTCTAAAGGACATAATCTCTAAGCCAGGTCTGAGGGTGACCTGGTAGAGTCAGCAGGCTCTAAGGGAGGGGTGAAAGCGGAAAGGAGCACGAGGAAGTTTCACCAGCAATTTCTGCTGTGATTTGGTGTGATGCTTCCTGATATCACACGAGTAATTTGCCTATTACAGCACTGTGTAACTCTAGAGCATCGGCCAAAAAGGGACCTCATCTTGTCATTGAATCCATCCCTTTGACCCCCAAAAAGAACAGTGTCAAACTTGTGCTTGGGAAAACATATAAGACAACCCAATATTGAAAAGCCTGCAGTTAATCTAGTGCTTGACCATCCTCCCTTTAGGGAATATGCATCTCAAATCTTCAGTAAGTTAAACACTCAGAAGGAAGTTATTAAACTTCAGGCTCAAGACTGACAGCAAAACCCTGCTTGCTTCTTTCGTTGCAAAATGAGAATAGTGGTTTCCTGAGCAGTTCCTCAGCCAGTTCCCAGGCTTTGTTTCCTCAGCTTTCCTACAAGAACGCCGCACATGGCCTTGCCAAAAGCCTTGCTAAAGTCAAGGTGTACAATGTTTACTGTTAAATGTCTCCACAAGGCTCGTTATTCCATCACAGAGCAAAGTCAGATGGGTTTGACATGATTTCTTCTTGCAAAATCCAAGTTGCCTGTCACTCGTTTATGTGTTTCCATCAAACCGCGTGTGCCGTTCTTTTCGTACTGATGCCATTGACTTTGCACGGGTATGAGATGCTCCAAAAAACAAGCCCCGTGGTTTTGTTGCCTGCTCTTTGACAGGCTTCCTCCTTGAGGAACGCTTGGAACGACAACAGTGCGATTTGTCTGGTTTACAGAAAGATTGTAAAGACACACGGAAGATTGGGAGGCACAAGGGTGTAATTAAAGAGCTGCTAAATCAGGAGGTTCCTTGTGAAATAGTGCTGGGAAAAGGATTACAGTGTGTAAGCCTTAGTAAAAAATGTTAATGTGGAAAATTCTGTGTGGCGCCTTTTCTGCCTCTAAAAACGTGGCCAGAATTAGTGGTCTTACAAGATTTACAAATTTTCCATCTTCTTTGAACTTGGTTTTGCCACATTAATTAAAATTAGTTATTAATCTTCAGCCAGTGAACAAACAAAGCTCCCATAAACCGAATTTGCAAATATGTCCCTTATGCTGGTATGCAAGAAACAGCTGGCGCTTGTAGGAAAAAAAATATGCCAAAGAGCCTGGCTGGATATATTTTAGGGATTTGTTCCACTTTTTTATTGCTTGGGATATTTTTATAAAAAATAAAGACTGCTGTATGGGTTTTGGTTTTTTTTTTTTATTACCTTTAATAATTTTTCATAATGAACTTGAGGAACATACTTGAGGAACTCTACACCAAAAAGAAGAGGGAGATAATTATTCAATATTTATCTTCCATGCATTAATATTCCTAGCACAGAGGGATTTTTTTTTTAGACAAAGAAGAAGTTCAAATATTTTTAAAACAAAAAATGAAAACAAACCAGATAAATTCAGAAATAAGCAAAGAACTCAGGAGGCAACCCATCATTTTTTGTTTTCCTGCCTGTTCCATTGACCTGTTCTCAGAAGGCTCTCCAAGTTAATCCCATATTCTTCCAAACTGTGATGCCTACATTCCTGAACTGACAGTTCCTCACTTTAATACTTTGTTTTTCATGTGAGAGTAGCAAAAGTTTGGGTTTGTTCGCTTGTTTTTTTTCCTGGTCTATAGCGAAGCGCATTTTCATCGTTAACTATTTCACAAAAAAATATTTTCTTGGGAATATTTCTAAAAGCACAACATGATTCCTGAGGTTTGGGGAGACCAAGTGTAGCAGGTGAAATGTCCTCCTTGGGAGAAAGCCCTTGTCTTCTGTAGATAAAATATCCCACTTTGTTCCATCCCATAGCATCACATATATTTTGCAGATCAAATCTTATCACACTCTGCTATCGCTCATTAGAGAATTATCCTATTAAGAAATATGTTTACAAAGCAATCTTCCATCTCTCTCTTTGAGATAACAATAAAACTGAAGTACTGATGGTTTGATGCCAAATAATTTTCCCTCTGTACTAACCCTGTCATTTTATTCTGTTGACATACAGCGGAATTTGTTTAAATGCAAATTACTTCTTTCCTGAAAGAAGACAGTCATCTCAAACTCATGCAGATCCTTTTGTATTACTCAGTATTTATTGAAACCAGTTCTTTAAATGAAGTCCTACTTGTGGTGGGACCACGTTACTCTTTCCAGCCTGGTTTCCTTCCTCCAGATATACCATCTTCTTTAACCTCAGGCCAGATAAAATGGAACGATGCAACATTCAAGGGAAGATTTTCTTTTAAGAGGAGGGGAAGGTTTTATACTTTTCCTAGTTGCTGCATCTTTCTACTGGTGATATAGTTTGTACTGTTGGGTTCCTAAATAGATGCTGCTTCTTGAGCAAGCGTATCTAGAAATCGCCCTCTAAGACAAGATGCCAAATCTTTTTTAGATACAGGCCTAGCCGCTGTCACCCACGCTTGTTTTCATAAGGGGATGCTGCTGTGGTGATGCACTTGAAAGCAGCATCTGGTGTAGAAATAGAGTTGTCTCCTTTTTAAAGCAAGATAAGAACCCAGGACGAATGTGTTGAGCTGTATCAAAAACCTTTTTAGCCCAATATCCTGCCCCTGAGAATGGCTGACGATTGATGGTTTGTGTTCAAGAACAGGTATAACTCATGTTCAGAGTGATCCGCTCATTTGCAACTCAAGCAATCAGTATTTTAGATGATAGAAATACTGGCTTTGTCGTGTTTTGATCCACCTAAGATGAACCTGTGGGAATTTTGAGTTTCCTGATAGTATCAATATATTTCTGACCACAGAATTTCCAGCTATGCCACCTTAATTAATGTTAATAAGCAGTGTTCATCAGTATCAATAACTAATTTTCATCTCTGTATATTCCAATGAAAAATCTGTATTGCATTATGTATTTCATACATTTCATTATAAAATAATAATATATTTTATGCTCACATGGACATTTTGATTCATTTTCTCCCCAAAATCTTCTGGTTTAGGAATCCTGTTGCTTCATCCTATCCAATTCTTCATCACTCATTCTCATTCCACATTATTTTTGTCCATATAGTAAGTAAAAATAAAGATCAGAAAAGCACTGGTAATATATAATATAATCTTATATAATACATCCTTTTTATTATCATATATATTTTAGGAGAATATTTGATATTATTTGAAAGAAGTAAAACCAAGCAGCATTCCATGAGTGGCTATGCCAGTGTCAGCAACAGTGTGAGATGTGCTGTTTTATTCTGCAGTGAATAAAACCAGACAACCCTGCATTGCATTGAAAAGAATACATATTTTCTTCTAAAAACTGACTTTTCCTAAATAAATCCAAAACGGCAGAAAAAATGCACTGGCACATGCAGATGGAAATACATGGAGAATGATGTGGAAAGTGCTTCCTCTCTAGGGACACACACAGTGACAATTATGGTCAGGCCACTCTTAAATGCAACTGAGACCTCTAGTTTGGAGTATGTTGCCCTTTCGTGATCTGTTAAAATTCTACAGTTTTGAGTCAGAGTAAAGTCTGTACCACCAGCGCTAACGAGCTCCCGTTGCTTAATCAGCTTTTCCCTTGGTTTCCTCTAAAAATACCAAGATAAAACTCAAACAAATGTGTATTTCTAATTAAGCACCTCACAACTTGGATTGGTTGAGTACATAGATGGATAGTGCTGATTTATGAGGGTCTCTCTGCTCACCTGGAATGGCTCAAAAATAATTTAACTATTCAAACCAGAAGAGGTGCAGTGGCATCTGGAAAGAGCAGATGGACTTACATACTGTCACCCTGTCTTTCTGATGCCCCTAGCCCTGGACCCCCCACCAGCCCCACTGGGGCACCTTGGTCCTGGCTGCAAGACCCTGCCCTGTGGGGATCACCAGGGAGTAGCTGCCTCCACTGTGCCCTAAAATATCATATTAAAACAAGCTTTTTGAGATAATACGAGGAAAAAAAAATGAGTCGCTGTTAGCAGTCTATTTCAATAATGATCCAAAAGCTAAAGCAGCAGCCACCTGTCATGCTACGTAGCTGATGGATTTGCTTAGTGGACCTAAATCTCCGTGTTTATCTTGGATTCGCAGCTAATGAATGGGTGCAGGGTGCTGCAGGCCATGGAGCTTAAGCTCCATTAACTAATCAATTTCTAACTCTCGGAATTAAAAAAAGTAGGAGAGTGAAGCCGTGGTCACCACAATATCATCCTTGTACCACTGCAGAGCAAGGCAGTACTTCAAAGGACTGGACTACAAAGGAGAGGCCAAATATCACTCTGTTTGCTAAGGGAAAACAGGGCGATGAAACAGGGTGATGAATGTCTTGAAGAAGTAACAGGCTTTGGAAGTATAAAGGGTGGATATAAATAAATCCATAATTGTTGCCGTTAGTCACGTGTAGGTAGAGCCCAGTAAACGGCGTGTCTCTGATGCTTTGCAGGAGGAGAGACATCCTTTGTGCGTCTTAAAAGAGAGGCTTAAAGGTGGCTTTGTGCCTTACCACAAACATATTTTCCCCTGAGCTACTTGATGTATCTACAGAGGGAGTTTGGTGTTGTGCAGGTATGTCACTAGAGCTGGCAAAAGCAGGAGCGCAGCACCATTCCCAGGTTAATTAGCTGTGCCCTTCAGTAAGGATTAGAAAAGATTTGAAAGCATCTAAAGCCAGGGAGGATTCATGAAAAGCAAACAGCCCAACTTCTGTGGCAGGTTCTATTGCCAGGGATTCGACTTAATCGGGATCTGTGTCAGCTGCATTGATAGGCTTGCGTGGAAATCGTTTGATTTTAGGTAAACATTTGCAAGTGAAATTTCTGTGTTTGTAGCGTCATTTGGGACAGGGGAAAAAAAAAGGAATATCTTACCAGCAATATTGTTATCTGAATTCTACAGAAACATTTAGACCTTTCAAACTAAATGTCAAGTTGTTCCTATTGAGTCAAATTCTTGCAAATTTAAGCTAATTAGCATAACCACTTTCCAAGTCAAACCAGGCCCTTATGCTTTGCTTAAGTGGTATTAAGTGAGAACATTCTGATTGACACAGCCCATCGGTTTTATGCCTGGAGGGAGAAAAGGGGAAGTTATGAGCCCAAAGGATTTTTTTAGTCCAGGAAACAAAATTCTTCATGGAAATAAATGTAACTTGACTCTGATAATTTTTAATACAGAATTATATTATTTTGCTGAGCCAACTAGGAAGCATGATCCAGCTGAATTGCCTGTAAGAGGAGGGACACAAAAGGAATCCTCAAACAGCAGTTACTGGTTTTTAACCACAGACCGGCACAACAGGCACACAAAAGGTGAAGCCCTGAGTTCTAGAAGATAGCAATTTAATTCTGTATTGTTTTCTAACGTCAGTCCTCTCCCTATCATCTAGATGTTGCAGAGATGGTCTCCCTTAAACATTGAGCCTTGAGGTCTGGCTAAAAGACTTTTCTCTCAGCTACTGAAGTGGCAAATTCTGAGATTTGCTAACGTCAGGCACTGGGTAAGCTGGTGTGAGGCCATGAAATCTCACCCTGATTGTGCATCGCTTTCTAGGTGCTGCACTGGGAAAGCAGTGCATGGAAATCGAGGTTAAAATCAAGTCACATTTTAGAACTATTAACTCGGTACAGCTAAAATTGTACTAAGGAGAATGCTTATTTTCAGCATTAAAGAAATTATTTGCCTGGAGAACATTTTACTGTCAAAGACATAACATTTAAGGTAAGAGTTTGAATATGTTCTCTCAACAAGCAGGGTCACAGCCTATGCAAGCAGTGACCCGTGCAAATCTAGACAACAATACAAACCTGGATTTGCTATAAAAATGGTGAAATTCTTCTCTCAGTTACCAGTATGATGGGATCATAGCTGGTTGCCAGAAGACCCCTTCAGTTTAGGGAAGATACCACAAGGCTGTTCTTAAAAGTCACACTACATGTACATATAAGTACTTACAATCTCCTTTTATACTTACAAAATGCATTCGTGTTGAAATGTATGTGCTGGAAGTTTCATATTATTCTTAAATGAAGGAGTTGAGCCAAATGGCTTAGTCATTTAAATAACAGGAGAATGTCACTTGCTTTTGCTGGCATAGTAAGAGTGGAGATGAGCAAGGCTTTGGAAAATAAGCTTGGTTTGTTATTTTTAGAACCTGTCATTTAACCAGGATAGAGTACTCTATTTTTTGCAATCTTTTCTATGACAAATCCTGGCAAAACACAAGATTAAAGTCAGATCTTGTGCCTGGAAGAACCAGGCACCAGCTGGTTGGCCAGCCAGTGGCCTTTTCAGATTCTTCAAGGCAAACACTGCATCCTACAGCATGGGACAAATGTTGAAAGCCAAGCTATTCAAAGATCTTTGCCCTTCTGTCCTTGTTGAAGATGTCCTCAGTAGCCACTCACACTTGTATCCATGGCTTACAACATAGGTTTACAAAAATTAGGTAGAAAATTGCGCTTCCAGCTCCTAGTTTCTCTATTTTAAATACCTGGACAGCATTTAGATAGAATACATACAATTGCAATTACAAAAATAAATGCACTGACAAAATTATTCGTCATATAAAGTTTTGCTTTTCATTAGGCAACTCCAACTATTAGATCTCAAGGGTTTTTTTTTTGTGACAGGGTGACTTCAGCTACTGAGACCGTGGACTGAAATATTGCCAAGGAGCCTCCCCACTAAAAAAAACCATGTAACTTTTGCATGTATACTGATTTGAAAGTAAATGTTTAATCTGAAGAGTTCTTTTTTTGGACATTTTTATTGTGTTTCATTTGAAGATCAGGAGTTGAAACAAAGGATTCATATTATATTTCTAAAAACTGTCCCTGATAACTCTGTCCACTCAAAAGTTAATTAGGAATTTGAATGAATGTGAAAGAAGCCCAGGATAAATATCCTCCAGTTAACTTGAATAAAGAAAGATTTGCAAAGAAACTCTGAGCCTACGGAGACAAAAGTATAACAAATGGGAAACTAGGAAGTTGTAAAATCGCCAAAGGATCCCTTTTTCTTGAGCTGAAAACTGAAAAGATAGGAAAAATGTGAGTCATAAGTCCTGAAAAGTTTTGATGCAAATGGTATTTTATCAGCAGAAGAATTAGCTTTTACATACTAATAGGTATATTAGAATTCTAACCAGGACAATGTCCTACCAGAAAAGTTCCCCAAAGATGTCTTTGCAACCAGTTTCCATGGCTATTTCCAAGAAATTTCTATATTTCAAAATTAATCTTCTTTTCTGTCACTTTTTCACAGCTTGAAATGATACACATCCTTGTTTAAGTGTGAAATCATGTAATTTAGAATTTTAGGGGGAAAAGCTTTCAACAAAGTTCTCAGCCTAAGCCATATTTAATGGCAGCATTTTCTGTGAATAAGTAGAAATATGAAAATGAATTGTCCTGTGGAAACCCACTTAAGCCACCTTCTCCTCTGGGAGATTATAAATACAATCTGTATATAGGGGCAGAACATTCAATTAAGATGAAAAATGTTCTGAAAAGTTTCATGGTGAGGTAGTGTGAGAAAGCAGCACTACAACAAAATTGGTGAACTCTACAAAAGGTGTAAGAACTTTCTTGGTGAGATAACTGATTGTAGAAATGTAGACATTTATTAAAAAGATAAAATGCAGCACATGTGGCACTTCATTAGTGAACTGTGCAGGCAACATTAAACAGAAGTAACGGGGTGTGTTTTAGTTTAGAATGCAAAATGAATTTCTGTATAATGGATGGAACCGGTGTTAATAGTTTTACAGATAGATGAATAAAATCAGTATTTTTTTCTAACTCTTCCCAATTAATTTCTGACAGCTGCACGGTTACTCCCTTTCACCAAATAGTCATGAAAATGTTAAATGGGTTGCTTCTGTGGTGCAAAGTTATTATCCTGAGATTAGCCTTGGAGGAACTATGATGAAAAGGGAGATAATATTGGAATATATGGCTCAGATTGATATTTAAACTGGAGCTCGGTGCTGCAGGTGATGCTTTCATCCGGCACCTTGTACTCCTCTCTGTGGCTGCAGCCGCTCGCGGCTTGGTCCCAAAGAAAGGAGGAAATTGGCACCGAGTTCAAAGTGAGCGAGGACGTGGAATACGAGCCCAGTCAAGTAGCAGGAGCCCTGGTCTCAGCTAAATGTAGGGAGAAGGTTTTGAGCTACGTTTTGATGTTTTATTTCAATCTCCCTAACAACATGGAGCCAGGTTCTTCTCAGCCATGTCCAATGGTAGGAACAAGGGGCAATGGGTGCAAACTGGAGCATAGGAGATTCCAAAGAAATTTAAGGAAAAACTTTTCCATGGTGAGGGTGCCAGAGCCTGGAACAGGCTGCCCAGGGGGGTTCTGGAGTCTCCTCCTCTGGAGACATTTAAAACCTGCCTGGATGCGTTCCTGTGTGACCCGCTCTAGGTGGTCCCGCTCTGGACTGGGGGTTGGACTCGATAATCTTTTGAGGTCTCTTCCAACCCTTAACATTCTGTGATTCTGTGACCCAAGAATGCATGAGGACTGGAAGCCGAATCCAATCTGAAAATGGAGTGAAACAGTCACTAAAGTCATGGAGACAGAAGGCCCAGGGCCTTGCCTACAGGGACTATGAAATAAGGGTCAAGTTCTTAACAGGTTTCTTGTCTGTCTCACCTTTTCCTACCACTGGCTCATAGTGCTAACCACCTGCTGAGAGGTTTTGCAGCCAAAAATTGCTGCTGCTGCTACTTTACTGAACTTAAAAAATATAACTACAACAACCTGAACTGCAGATGTTTTCCTTCAACAAAAACCTTTGTCCTGCAGCTGGTGGACTGAGTCCGACTGGGAAACTAACGGAAGCTTAAGGAACAAAAATAGTAAAACTCAGCAACACAGGGAATTGGTGATGGACATGCAGCAGGACTCCAAGGTCAAGGATCGGTCATCGTCGTATCTGTGTTAAAAGAGTCTTGGTTCCTTCTGTTAGGATTTGGGGATTTTCATACCTGCAGACAGTAGGGACTATTTTGAATCATTCTCGTAGACCAAACAAGCCCCATGAAGAGAAGAATTAAAAAGTGCAGGTTTCTCCAACTCTGAAGAGTCTGTGAAAGAGAAGATGGACTCCTCATGGAGACCTGAAGAGAAAAGAGGTGTTATGAGGACTTGGAGGACATGAGTCCTAAGGAAACACTCAGTAGTTTGGCTATCATCAGAAATTAGTGTTTAAAGAGTTGGTGTAACTGTTGAAGCCCCCTGAAAAAAGAAAAGATGAAAAGACTATTCCCAGATTATAGTGGCATGGCTGTAGGTGGTCTTTGTTGCCTGAAGAACCTACTGGTGAGACTGTCCTTCTCTCACAGGGATCAAAAGGACTACTTCTGGCTGCAGAGCTGTTGAGAAACCAGTAGAAGAGAGGTAACATTGCGGGTTAGGAGGAGGAAGACAAGGAGGAGCTGCAGATGGCAGGGGATTCCTGACAGCTCTTGTTATCAACAAGCCTTCTGGATGGCAGGTCTTTATTTTGGAGCTGAGTTCATGCAATTTGTGACTACAGTAGAGTGAGAGAGAAATGAAAGCTGACCCTGAAACGCAGCTACAGAGCTTCCCAGTTCTTGGCAGTTAGTTTATACTGACCTCTGCTTGATTAGAGCATGTATTGTCACCAGCTAAAATGGTTTCAGGTTGTCCAAGCGTGTTTTTAAGAGGAAAGAAATACATGATGCTGTTTCCTTCCCAAGCCTTTTAAAAATACAGGTACCACTGTGTGTAAGAGACTGCAGAGCTGTGAAGACTGGAAAGAGCAAAGGAAGAGTCCTGACAAGTGAATTACAGGAGGCAAACTGGTTGCTAATGCACAGGCTCCTGGTTCAGAGCAAAGAGCACGCTGCTGGGAAGTAGCGGAGAATACGCCAGGACAGATCACCATCATCTTCTTGGTCTCTTGAAATGTCAAAGCAAGTTAATTTGGGAAGACAGGCTGAAGGGAAGAGACCTTTTTATTCTGCTGCCTTCTTTTGTATTAGCATTTTACTTGTGAAGAAGAAGAAGAAAGAAGATGAAAAGCTTCCAGCTCTGCATTTAAACCCAATGTTTCATCCCCCAGTCCTTCACAGACTTACCAAGTATAGGCAGTATAGGAAGCTTCACACCCTAAATTCTCTGCAGTAAACCTGGTGAAGGCTGCAGTGAATGCTTTGATGTTAGGTTAGTCGTGCAGGTATCAGCAGCCTACAATAGATTTTCTAGTTTTCAGATTATTATGTCTCTTTTTCTGTTCACAACATTAAGGCAACAATAAATTTGGCCCAAGTCATGCACTGGGAATATCTCTGTAGTCACTGCACAGCCAGTCCTCCAAGCAAATATTTAGTCTAACTAAACATCATGAATGAAGAGGTTATTGGAGTATAAAGTAGGAGCCTAATCTCTGAGGTTTTATCCAAGGCATTAGAAAGACCTAATAATAGCAGGGCTTTGCAGAGATGCTCAGATAAAGAAAAAGCCATCTTGAGAATGCCTTCAAGAAAAGCTTTGCCTATCACCAGTCACTTGGCAACATGAAAGACAAAGCTTGGACCAAAAATCACATAGAAAAAGGAAGATGGCGTAATAATAATTGTTATAATTTTATGAATCGGATATTCTCCTTGGCAGCACGTCCCGAGTGACCCCATCAGATATCTCTGCAAGGCAAAATGACTCTTTAATATTTAAGCCCCCGTTCAAATATTTCTGCAAGGCAAATTTTACCATGGGATGATGGAGAAGACGATGAAGCGCAAAAGAGTAAACCTCTCAGTGGAGCGTTTCTCCACATCATTGCCTAGATTGCACCCCAGTGTTCTCCTGTACACTCAGACCTGAGCTTGTCTCTCCTCTACCACCAGACTGAGCATCCCTCAATGGCAAAACAAGTCCCCTTTGCAATGTTGCTGTTTCTCCAAACAATAAATGCTACCCAGAATATCCAGACCAATTTCCCTGAACATAGCAGGAAAATCAAGAGGCAATTTTGTTTCAAAGCCTACTTTCCAGCCAACAAATAGTGAATAACAGGGGAATCTGGTATCAATAGTTTGAAAGTTTTATTGCTGTTGTCAAGTTTCCTGTTATTACTGTTTTTTTCCAAAGTAATATGGTTTACCTAATGTAGTAAGAAGCAGATGGTTTATTGCTTACAAGTGGTTATACGATTCTTGCAGAGAAAGTATATTGAACACTCTTTGGTTTCATCAAATAAGAATTTTCAGTGTATTTACTAGAAGAAGGGGAAAGGCAAACGTAAAGTATACTGTATACAAATAAATACGGATATACTGACAGGAAATAAAACATATAGTAATGAATATTCTAGTATTTTATTATCTTCCATGAAAAAGAAGAGTTGGAGAACACAATCTGATCTACCTACAGCTGCGTAATACAGGCCACTGATCCACCTGCAATAATTTAGGCTTCACACTCAAGCTCAAGTATAGGAAGTTCCACCTCAACATGAGGAAGAACTTTGCTGTAAGGGTTACAGAGCACTAGAACAGGCTCCTCGGAGAGGTTGTGGAGTCTCCTTCTCTGGAGACTTTCAAGCCCTATCTGGATGCATTTGAGTGATCTGCTCGAGTTTTGTCCTGCTCTGGCAGGGGGGTTGGACTCCATGATCTTTGGAGGTCCCGTCCAACCCCTAACATCCTGTGATCCTGTGGTTTCTGTTAAGCTGGGATGTACTTTGGAAAGAGATTGTCCAGGTTCACTGTCAGAAATTCTCATGTTGTCCCTGTGATTGTTGATACTCTAAGGCCTATCTTTTAAAAAACTGAATTAAGAGAGTGAATCCCTTCTGAGCATAGAATCGTCTGCCTGATGCAACAGGATCCTCTCAGAAGGTAACAAGCTGCATGGGAGACTCAAATAGTCTTGCTGCAAGGTATTTTCCTGCTTCTCCTTCATTTATTTAAACTATCCAGTTAATTCTGAGTTTGGCAGAGTTATTCCCAGAGAAATTCTGTGCAGAAAAAATGGTAACAAAGGATATTTCTTCAGTTTTTCCTTGTTTACCAAGCAGATGACAAGTAGAAGAAGTAAATTAAGCAGATGAGGCCCCTGTTTTACCAGAAAACCCTCTGTTTTCCAGCAGCTAAAAGTTAAGCCTTACCCAAATATCTGTATCCTCATGAAGTTTACCCTTCTGTGGGGAGGAAGCTGTGACTCGCTCGGCTGGAACAAGTCTCTGGATGAAAACATTCTTTTCTTTGGCAAGGTAGAAGCTTATTTGTCAGGCACTTCTTCAAGGTACTTTCTTGTATCTATGCTTTGAAGACTGTCACAGTGATTCACAGGTTTGAGCGTGCCCTCTTATTTGGAGCTGTTTGGAAGGCTGTAAACATGTTGGCGGTATTAGCAAGCAGACTACAAACAGATGATCCTGCTTTCATTAATATGAAAACATTTCAGTATTCTCTGCTCAGAAAAATCACTTGCAGTCCTCGTCAGAGCAACACAGAGTTCGTCTGCTATGGGAAGTATTAATTCCTGTTGTACCTTCACAGGGGTCCTCACCAGTTTGAGTTAGAGAAGAACTATATTAGAGAATCCCAGCATGGTGGGGTTGGAAGGGCCCTCTGGAGATGCTCTGGTGACACCCCCCTGCTCCACCCAGCAGGGTCACCCAGAGCAGGGGGCCCAGCAGCGCAGGGTCCAGGCAGGGTTGGGAATC